>JAGTTL010001487.1:0-13692 GCA_036851935.1 Coregonus suidteri | reverse complement strand
GTTTTAACACCTAAAGTTTTTAATTCATTTAAAATCTTTCCCTTTCTTTTTCTCTCGTCTGTGTTTCTCTGTCCCCCCCTGCCGCACGCAGCCCCACAAAATATGCACTTTACCCAAAACCCCTTTGTAGTTTTTTTTTAAAAAAATTTTTGTAGTTTTGGGTCCCGGGAACCCAACGTCTCCTAATCTCGTGCCATAAACTAACAAATCCCACGTTTGTAGTGGTAGTGGCCATAAAATTAAACGCATGCCAAATGCCCCTCCAATGATACGATTCCCAGAACAATAGAACGATAGCATTACGCTACCGCTTCACTATTATATACCCTATACTCACACATTACACATAACAAGCTCACATTTGCGTAGAACTTTGCATTCCACACACGACAGACATATGTTAAGAGCTTATCCTATCGGCAATAGGACCTCTAGGGACACGTTTTTTTTTTTTTTTTGTGTAAGCCCCATGTAGGCCCAACACAATTAGCATTAACCGCTATGTTACCAATGTGCCATGAACCACACTCCTTTAGCATTTAAACATTTACCTTAGCCTTTAGCTAACTGTGGCCTATCACGCCCTAAATTAACCTGCCTGGTGCCTAAATCATTGTCCCATTGATCCACTGCTAACTTTTATGCTGCTTTAAGTTTTCTGGATAATCATATGAGCGGTTACCCCATGCCAAATACTTCCGTACGACTATAAGATGAAGCATAACATACAATATCACCGTCCACACTCATGGTTCCTAGAACATCCTTACCGCACACGCTAGCGCTTTAGCCTGTATTTATGGCCCACTCCTAAGGAGTCGCCTTCGTTTCGAGGTCTTTTAACAAAGATTCACAATGACCATAATTGCATACGTTATTTTCCTGACTTTATTCTGCCCATATCCTGGCCTTAATCTCTACCATCGATTGGCGCAGAAAATTCCAAGCCTACTCTCCCCTCCTTTTGGCCCTGTCTACCAGTGCATACATTGATCATGATTCAGCCAGGACCCCCAGTTTATCATCCATAAACTCCACAACGCGGCCCAAACCACGGTTCGTATGGTTCGATTTCCTCCAGTGTACCCAAGCAGTATCACACTAACAACTGAGCTTGAGGAACGATCACCCTTGTCTGTGTCATGACTTCATACCGAAGTTAGCTTTTGGCGGCTACGAATGCGCAAAGGCGAAATGCAGACCAGCCCCACGTTTGGCGCCATTTTGTCGTATCGCGTAAGTGCTAGGCAATCATTGCTGGATACAACAAGGATTCACGCTCATACTGAACTTGGCATCATAAGGTTTATTCATATCACAAGCTTCAGCATAAGTGAGCATATGTCCCATGACATCCCGGAGACTGCGTCCCAGAATTGCTCATGGCCGTCTGTCCCTGTCTTTGTCTAGCCGCCTACTTAATAACAATGCCAAAAGATGGGTGGGGCGTTCCTCTTCTGGCCAATCCACCAGTCGCCCTGGGGCGTCACCACCTCCAAACGGCTACATTTGACCTAACATAAACACAACATTCCATTTCTTTCAAGAAAAACATTTAACCACGGCATAATCCCATCAACACGACACCCCCTCCTACCGTTATTTTCAACTTATCCAGCTTTCTCTTCATCATCTATAACGTTTTTTATTGGAGTTTGTTGGCTGGTTATGTGTACTGTCCAGGGCATCTGCTGGCTATGTTTTTTTTTTAAAAAGCATGTAGCGATGCAAGTAGAACGAAGCATCAGCTAGCGGTGAAATCATGGAGAAATAAGGGGAGATGGGTGTGGAATGTAGATGTCACGCCTTACATAGAGTTCGCTAGTTGGTTTGGTCAGGGGTGTGAATATCTATGTACGTGTATTTCTATGGTGGACATTCTATGTTTGGTATTTCTGAGGTTGGCCGTGTGTGGTTCCCATAATCAGATGCAGCTGTCGATCGTTTTTGTTCTCTGATGGGGGATCATACTTAGGTGGGCCATTTTGCCTACCTATTGTTGTGGGATCTGACTCTTGTTTGTGTGTAGCCATTGTGAGCTTCACGTTACGTTTGCTTTTGTTGTGTGTTAACTTCGTGAATAAACATGTATGCATTCACGCTGCACCTTGGTCCAATCCTGTACTCAAACGAACGAGACAGAAGATCCCCACAACCAACGGACCAAGCAGCGTGGCCAGGAAAAGCAAGAAACCTGGACATGGGAGGAGATACTGGAAGGAAAAGGATCATAGACATGGGAAGAGATCCAGGATGGTATGGATCACCTTCCTTGGGAGCAAACAGAGGCAGCGAGGGAGAAAAGACGGCGACTCCAAGATGCGAAACGACGAAGGAGACTCGAGAGGCAACCCTAAGAAAATGTTTTGGGGGGCACACGGGGTGATCGATGAAGCAGCAGGAGGCCGTGAAAGGGCTGACTGTGGAGGAGGAGGCCGCTATTTTAGAGGTCCTCCAAGAACTGTGGATCAGCCGTTTGAGAGAGGAGGCCACCACATTACGGGGGCTGATAGCGAGGATAGAGCAGGAGAGCTCCCTTCAAAAGGAGGCGCTGCAGGAGGCCCGTAGGGAGAAGGAATTAGTGGATGCACGGAGAGAGGAGCTGGCCAGGCAACAGAAGGATCGTGTGGTCATTGAGGAACCAAGTTATGCGGAGATACGCACTGTGTCGCCAGTGTGCCTTCACAGCCCAGTGCGTCCTGTGCCAGAAAGTGGGCATCCAGCCAGGACGGGTTGTGCCAGCTTTACACTCCAGACATCCAGTACGCCTCCACGGTCCAGTATATCCTGCTCCGGTTCTACGTACTGTGTCACCAGTGCGCCTCTCCAGCTCGGTACGCCCCGTACCTGCTCCCCGCACCAAACCAGTGGTGCGTGTCCTCAGCCCGGTACGGCTGGTGCCAGAGCAGTCCCGCTCCACCGGTGCCTGGTCTAGCTCCGGTCAGCTGCTCCACTCCAGTGCCAGAGCAGTCCGCTCCACACCGGGTTCAGTTCCGGTCAGCGGCTCCACTCCAGAACCAGACGTCAATCCCTCTCCAGGGTCGGGGCCTCCCACACCAAGGGTCCAGACAGGGCTTGGTGCATCGCGGGGGATTGCCGGTCCAGGCCCAGACGTCAGCCCCTCTCCAGGGTCGGGGCCTCCCACACCAGGGTCCAGACAGGGCTTGGTGCATCGGTGGGAGGACTGAGAGGGGAAGATCGCGCCGAGGTCCAGACCGGGACCAGGGGGTGCAACTGTGGAGGCAGTAAGGGAGAGGACGCCGGGAAGGGACGCACGGAGCCGGAGCCGCCACCGAGGCTAGATGCCCACCCGGACCCTCCCCTGTTAAGTTAGTGTTGCGGCCGGAGTCTGCACCTTGGGGGGGGGGGGGGTACTGTCACGCCCTGATATAGAGTTTGCTAGTTGAGTTTGGTCAGGGTGTGAATATCTATGTATGTGTATTTCTATGTGGAAATTCTATGTTTGGTATTTCTATGTTGGCCGGGTGTGGTTCCTAATCAGAGGCAGCTGTCAACCGTTGTCTCTGATTGGGCATCATACTTAGGTAGCCATTTGCCTACCTATTGTTGTGGGATCTTGACTCTTGTTCGGCTTGTTTGTGTGTAGCCTTGTGAGCTTCACGTTACGTTGTGTTTTGTCGTGTGTGTTAACTTCGTGAATAAACATGTATGCATTCCACGCTGCACCTTGGGTTCCAATCCTGTACTCAACGAACGTGACAGTAGAAATGCTTTTGAATTGTTGATTGACTAATTGGTCAGAGAGATTAATACAGAAAACATGTAGAGACTGTACTCTGTAGGATATAACATTTGGTCAGGGTGGAGTCTTCATTCATAATCCAATAGAGAATGATGTACTCTTGATAACAGTGAATTACAATTTTGTATAATTAATGTCATATCTATGATGTAATGGCATGCCATTTCAGTAAATCAGATTTTTTTAAATGTATGATAAAGCCGCGTACTGCTGTGTGTGGTTACTGCTGTGGTGGTGTATAGCACCCCAAACAAGGGTGTGGTCCGAAGTGCTCAGATGTCTATGACCACACATCAAAACTGAGTGTGGCCTCTTCAGTTCAACCACAGCATTTTTTGTTGATGGTTATTGCTTTGGTGTTGACATAGAATTCATTCAATCTACAGTAACAGAATAGAACAGAGTGAAGTAATTGATGTATTCTGGGATAATAATAGGTAAAGCTCTTTTTGACCTCCATTTCAACATGAAATTCATCAAACATTTTATATCATTGGATTTAGGGTAAAAAAAGATATCTAATCAGTTTCCCACATTGATTCAAGTTCATCACCTAATTATTTTGTTTGAATGGCGTGAAAACATTGATTCGACCGGTTTTTGTACATACTGTATAGTGTCATGATGACAGCAATCTTACTTATTTCCCTTCTCTTTCCTCTACATTTTGCTCTGTCTCTCAATATTTATCTCATTCCATCTCACAGCAGAGTCCCTGAATTGCAACACATGTTCTGTGGGGATCACCAGTGTTTGTCTGATTGGTTCAACTACAACATGTAGCACCTCTGAGCACAACTGCTACAGCGGACAAGCAGGTACTGACCCTGTGGTTTCATCCAAGTAGAAATCTACAATAAAAATAGGTAATTCCTAGGTTTTTACTGTGTAATTACCGTTGCACCAAATAATTTCTCTGCTAATACCTAGTAATTTCTGTAGCGGTAAAATAAAGTGCTGTCTACTCAAACAAAACCACTGTATTTACAATTGCTCCTCCTCTATTCCTTCTTCCAGTGTTCAACATCAGTAGCATCAAGCGCAAGGGCTGCCTGCCCACAAATGTCTACACCACATCCACTTCTGGCATCCTGGGAGCCGGCTACACCATCTCACAGACCTGCTGTAGCACCAACCTGTGCAACGGTGCTGGCTCCGTCCAACTACCTCTCACAGCCCTGGTGGCCATCTGGAGCACCTTCGCCTAGACAAACCATTCACAATAAGGACACCTCCTCCATAGGTTTCCATGTGTTGTTATAGTTCTTAAATACACAAAATGTACTAAAACAAGTTATATTCTGAAAAAGACTGCAATGTTTATGCAGGCTAGTTTCACTAAGCTTTAGTTCCAAGTAACAACTCAAACTGGTTTTACCTCTAGGCTAAACAACATCCTACTCTAGCATCGTTATGAACAGTTCAATCAATGTCACTGTATTTATATTGGGAACACGTCACAGTGACATAAGCACTTTTTAATGGCATACTGCCTTCTCAACCATGTCACTATCAATAATCATATTGTGGCAAAGAAGGGGGCCGAGTGATAAATGGCAGATATGTGAGAGCAGAACTAATAAACGGGCTCTGCCCTCTCAGTAAAATGGCCACCCCGACAAGAACTAAAGATCACAAAATAGCCACACCAGGAAGGAGGAGAGAGAGCAAGGGGCTGTGGATCTGTGAACCACGGAGAAAGAGAAAAGTGACAATATATATCGGCTGGATTTACCGTGTATGACCTGGACTGTTTGGACTTACCTGTTGGCTGTTGGACCTGGACCTACCGAGAACCCAATTTGTGTACCGAACCCTGATAACCTCGACCATACCTGCGGCCTGGGCAGAACAGAACGGAGAGAAACAAAACATAACAGGTACTGTCCTGTTCGAAATAACTCTCTCTGGGGTGATTTTGGTGTACAAACTCTCCTAACCTTGAAGAGGATTGTCACATGTGGTGGAGAAAATAGGAGAAGTTAATTATCGGATCCGACAGCCAGGTCGTCGGCCCCCGGAACAGATCTATCACATAAACCTGTTAAAAGCATGGAGAAAGAGAGAGAAACACTAATTGTCACTTAACACACGCCCACTCAGGAGGCAGCCGAAGTGCATGTTTCACCTACTCTGTCCCTAGCACATGTACAGGAAGTAAAGACCCTTATCCAGAAAAACAGATGTATTTTCAGGGATACCAATACGAACTGAGGTTAAGGCTCATGATATTGTTCCCTACCAGGGAGAAAAGTGAGCATGAGGCCATATAGGGTACCTGAGAATCGCCGAGCCGCGATCAGAGCAGAGGTGGAGAAAATGTTGGCAGCTGGAATGATCGAAGGGTCACATAGTGAGTGGTCTAGCCCAATTGTGATGGTCTCCAAGCCCGATGGGGTCCTGGTGGTTTTGTAATGATTTTCGGAAAGTAAATGAAATCTCCAAGTTTGATGCCTACCCCATCCCCAATGAGTGGATGAACTATTAGAGAAAATTGGTAACGCTCTGTACATTACGACCCTGGACCTAACCAAAGGTTACTGGCAAAATCCCCTGACCCCCAGAGCCAAAGAAAAGACAGCCTTTGCAACCCCTGATGGGTTGTTTCAATACACCGTCATGCCATTGGCTTACACGGGCCCCAGCCACCTTACAACAGCTAATAGACCAGGTCCTAAAATCGCCAGAGCTTACGCCGCAGCCTATTTAGATGACGTGGGGATCTACAGCCCAGATTGGGAATCCCACTTGCCCCCGGGTACAGGCAGTGCTAGACGCCCTTAGGAAGGCAGGGCTCACGGCAAAACCTGCCAAGTGTTACGTGGGGTTAGAGGACACAGAGTATCTAGGATACACTGTGGGAAGAGGATTAATCAAACCCCCAACTTAAGACCAGTAAATAAGAAGCCAAATGAAACTCTGTACTCTTTTATAAAGATAACCTTTTTGTATTTTATGTACACTAAATAATCATACAAACATGCACTCTACTACTACATAATGTCTGTTTGTGTCTGTGAAATGATTGAATAAATACTAAAATAAAGATGTTAAATTAAACCCTTACCGAAAAAACAGGCTTCTGGCAAACAGTTGTGGCAAACCTTTGGGCAATTTGTCGCAAATTTGCGGCAAGCTCATATTTTCACATGCAAATTAGTGTTTTGGCAAAACTGTTGTGGTAAATTTGCAGCAACTTGTGAACTTCTGGCAAACAAGTCTGAAAAACATGTGGTAAACATTCTACTGTTTGCTGCAACCTCAGTCTGAATATTTAAATGAGATCAGGTTTTTGGTTACTGTTTGTTAACATAGAAATGTATCTACATACACCTAATCACATAACTTTAAATTAACTTAGTTCTCAGAGGAAAAAAACGAAACTTACTAAATGTAGTAAATATACCAAACAACTTGTATTCAATTTCTTAACAGATAAAAATAAATCCAATATAACTTTAAATCATCAGCATGGTAATGAAGAAAATAGCAAAGACTGGATATTTCCTAAATAAATTGTTGATTTCAAATTATTATATAGCTACAACATTTATGAGAGAAATGTGAACACTATGGGGATGTTGACTTATGATGTTTAAAGTGGCAACTACAGAATTATTTACATGAGCCAAGTCATAACTGAGCAATAGATTTCAACCAACGGAAGTTTAAAGAATTAACCTAATTTAAATAATTGAAACAAAAACTAAATCAAACCCAGTTCAGAACTATTGGCTTTTTGAGTAAACTTTGGAGATGGCGGCCCTGTGGTAGTCCTTCGTCCAAAGCTTGTTGAATGCATGCACTGAAACAATCAGAAATGCCAAGAGTGTGCAAAGCTGTCATCAAGGCAAAGGGTGGCTATTTGAAGAATCTCAAGTATAAAATATATTTTGATTTGTTTAACACTTTTTTGGTTACTACATGATTCCATATGTGTTATTTCATAGTTTTGATGTCTTCACTATTATTCTACAATGTAGAAAATAGTAAAAATAAAGAAAAACCCTTGAATGAGTAGGTGTTCTAAAAAAAAAAAACTTTTGACCGGTAGTGTATGTAAATAAGGTATATCACAGCAGGTCAGAGAATTGTCCACAATGTACAAAAATATATATAAAAATGTAATAGCACATTGAAACAAAGCCCTATTGTGTAAGTTTATGTTTTTTCATAAAATAGGCTTGATTATAAATTTTTTAAAATATGATTTCATGAACCAAACAGTCCAAACATTACACTAAAGCCTGAGATGAATGTGATGTGCACACTCAGATTGCAATATGAGAAAAACAAAGCATGAGTACGTGACACTGTCTTAAGTGGTATTAAGACAGATCAATAGATATTCACGGACACGTCAGCACACACAATGACTGTAAACACCTGTGAGCAGTCCCCAAGAGCCAACACAAATGGGTAGGGTCTGGTCACCTCCGCCTGGCGCAGGTACTCAACTATGTTAGTCCCAACCTGTTAGATAGAAATCATTTGATTTTAGAATATGAGGACTTGTGCAAAGCATGGAGGCACACTGACAATGCCACACACAATTTATTTTGTATACTATACAGCCATTTATGAAAATATAATCGCACAATCCCTGTTTGCTACCTACATCTTCCATTACATTTTGGGCTGAGGCTCATAGATACACACGGCAAGGTGTGGCTTAACGTGACCACACCACCGAGTAGGGTACAGCAGTAGGGTACTCCTCATTACTCCCATGTAATTAGCCATATTTTGGTGGCATCTTCAGCAAACTACTGACACTTTTTTGTTGTTTCAAACGTTTTCAGCAGCCTCACGTGTCTTTATTAACATGCTTGGCTGTCACAACAACAAATGATTTGTATGATACTTATTCTGACACTCTAATTTGTTACCCGACCTGCTAACACTGACAGTAAAGCTGTCGCATTATACTTACGTCACTGTTTGTTTACCGCTAGCTTTTTTTGCCGGTTAGCTTATGTTATCTGGCTGGCTAGTGAGAGAAGTTAATCTCGATGTAATTCGCTAGTCATAGATATGTCGAGTAACTACTTCCAGTCTTTGCCTGCCTTTGAACGGTCCAAGTAATTAGAAGAGTAGATTTTTCTTGGCTTGCCTACAGTGAGGGAAAAAAAGTATTTGATCCCCTGCTGATTTTGTACGTTTTGCCCACTGACAAAGACATGATCAGTCTATAATTTTAATGGTAGGTTTATTGAACAGTGAGAGACAGAATAACAACAACAAAATCCAGAAAAACCCATGTCAAAAATGTTATAAATTGATTTGCATTTTAATGAGGGAAATAAGTATTTGACCCCTCTGCAAAACATGACTTAGTACTTGGTGGCAAAACCCTTGTTGGCAATCACAGAGGTCAGACGTTTCTTGTAGTTGGCCACCAGGTTTGCACACATCTCAGGAGGGATTTTGTCCCACTCCTCTTTGCAGATCTTCTCCAAGTCATTAAGGTTTCGAGGCTGACGTTTGGCAACTCAAACCTTCAGCTCCCTCCACAGATTTTCTATGGGATTAAGGTCTGGAGACTGGCTAGGCCACTCCAGGATCTTAATGTGCTTCTTCTTGTGCCCCTCCTTTGTTGCCTTGGCCGTGTGTGTTTTGGGTCATTGTCATGCTGGAATACCCATCCACGACCCATTTTCAATGCCCTGGCTGAGGGAAGGGGTTCTCACCCAAGATTTGACAGTACATGGGCCCCGTCCATCGTCCCTTTGATGCGGTGAAGTGTCCTGTCCCCTTAGCAGAAAAACACCCCCAAAGCATAATGTTTCCACCTCCATGTTTGACGGTGGGGATGGTGTTCTTGGGGTCATAGGCAGCATTCCTCCTCCTCCAAACATGGCGAGTTGAGTTGATCCCAAAGAGCTCAATTTTGGTCTCATCTGACCACAACACTTTCACCCAGTTCTCCTCTGAATCATTCAGATGTTCATTGGCAAACTTTAGACGGGCCTGTATATGTGCTTTCTTGAGCAGGGGCACCTTGCGGGCGCTGCAGGATTTCAGTCCTTCACGGCGTGGTGTAATTACCAATTGTTTTCTTGGTGACTATGGTCCCAGCTGCTTTGAGATCATTGACAAGATCCTCCCATGTAGTTCTGGGCTGATTCCTCACCGTTCTCATGATTCATTGCAACTCCACGAGGTGAGATCTTGCATGGAGCCCCAGGCCGAGGGAGATTGACAGTTATTTTTTGTTTCTTCCATTTAGAAATAATCGCACCAACTGTTGTCACCTTCTCACCAAGCTGCTTGGCGATGGTCTTGTAGCCCATTCCAGCCTTGTGTAGGTCTACAATCTTGTCCCTGACATCCTTGGAGAGCTCTTTGGTCTTGGCCATGGTGGAGAGTTTTGGAATCTGATTGATTGATTGCTTCTGTGGATAGGTGTCTTTTATACAGGTAACAAGCTGAGATTGGGAGCACTCCCTTTAAGAGTGTGCTCCTAATCTCAGCTCGTTACCTGTATATAAAAGACACCTGGGAGTCAGAAATCGTTCTGATTGAGAGGGGGTCAAATACTTATTTCCCTCATTAAAATGCAAATCAATTTATAAAATTTTTGACATGCATTTTTCTGGATTCTTTGATGTTATTCTGTCTCTCACTGTTCAAATAAACCTACCATTAAAATTATAGACTGATCATTTCTTTGTCAGTGGGCAAACGTACCATATCAGGATCAAATACTTTTTTCTCTCACTGTATATGTGGCCGACTGGCTCGATTCGGTCTTATGTATCAAAAATGTGACATTTTGTTTTTATGTCCTTTCAACTTGCCGGAGACCAGCTGGGGAGACAACCCTACCAATTGGATTATGGCGATATCTACACCTACTTGGTGGAATCTCCAGGTTTGCATAAATATCCAAATGCAGAAGAATATTATAGCTGTTATTTGGATGGATACAGCTCACGAATCCTTACTACAAGCAAAATAGAAAGCTTGCGCAATACACATAACTAGTGAGATACAAACAGGTGTTAACGACTTACCGGTGATCAAGTGCTTTGAACACACAATAAATGTATCGAGTAACCGGAGCCCACAGCTTTCCCTCACCATCATCGTGGCGTAATAGCCAGAAACCATGAGGTTATTCTAAACCTGGTCCTTGGGCAGTGATTAAACTTAATGTGATGGTATTTTTCTCCCTACTATTGTTCCACACAAAAACGGTTACTGCAAAACAGGCTTATCGGCATATTATCAGCAGGATGAATAACTAGTAAATTAAGAAAGTCTGTTGGAAATCATCTCTTTGGCTGATAATCATAGAAGTACCTTCCATGCGACAGTCTTTCTGTTCATGCTAACATTTTAACGTTTAGAAGAAAGTGTTTTTAGGTATGATCTAGTTGTTGATTAAGACGGCATGGAAGTATGTAAAAAATGCAAACCAAGCATATTCCCTCAAAAATTAAAAATTTAAAAAATTTTTAAGTTTTTTCCCGGTTTCGATTTTTTTTGTCCCACTGTTAAAAAACCACCTTTTAAAAAAATTTTTTTTTTTATTTAAATACCTTGGGATCAATTTTTTTTCCCAGTATAGTCCGATCCCCCATTTCTCATGCAAAAATTTTGTTTTTTTCCTTTCCCCAAAGGGGGGGGGGCAACCCTCCTTTTTTTTTTTTCCCCACTTGGGGTCTCCTTTTTAAAATTACCCTTTTTTTTTTTCCTTTTTTCCCCAAAAAAAATTTGCGCCCCTTTTCCCCCTTTAAACCCAGGGGGATCTTTTCCCTTTTTCAAAAAAACCCCCCATTTTCCCCCCCTCTTCTTTTCCCCATTTTTTTTAAACCGGCCCCCCTTTTTTTCTTTTTTTTTTCCCTCTTTTTCCCCGCCAAAAATTTCCCTTTTTTTTTTTCTATTTTTTTTCCCCCCTTTTTTTATTTTTTTCTCCTCCTCTTTTTTTCTCAAACTTTTTTTTTTTAAAAATTTTTTATATCATTTTTTTTAAAACCCGGGGGGGTTTAAAAAAAAAAACCCCCAATTTTTTTTTAAAAAAAATTTTTCATTGCTTTTAAAGGGGTTTTAAATTTAAAAGGAGAACCCCAGTTCCTCCTAACCATAGGGGGCCCTTTTAAACTATGTTCGGAAGTACGCCCCTGCCCTTCACAGGAAACGGGACGTCCTAATCCAGGGACTTGTTCTCCCCTTGGTTACTGCAACTCGCTGTTGGCTGGGCTCCCTGCCTGTGCATTAAACCCCCACAACTCACCCGAAAGCCGCAGCCCTCTGGTGTTAAACCATCCCAGTTCTCCACGCCCCCGCTCCTTTTCCCCACTACGGGTTTCCAGTTGAAGCTCGCATCTGCTACAAGACCATGGTGCTTGCCTAGGGAGCTGTGAGGGAAGGGGGGAACCCCCCGGTACATTCGGGCTCTGTTTCACCCCTACACCCAAACGGGGGCACTGCTTTCATCCACCTCGGGCCCCCCCCCCCCCCCTTTCCCCCCTGGCCCCCCCTACCCCCTGCGGAAGCATAGTTCCCTCAGCCCAGTAAAAACTTTTTCCGCTGCTCTGGCACCCCTTTTCGCTGCTCTGGTGGAAAAAGCCCCCCTTCCGACGCCGGGGACAGCGAGTCACTCACCACCTTCCGGAGACATTTGAAACCCCCCCTTTTTAAAGGAATACCGGGGATAGGATAAAGAAAAAATTCCCCCCCCTTTTTTTCTACCTACCCTTTCATTGAAAAGGGGTTTTATCCCACTGGTTAAAAGGTGAATGAACCTTTTGAAAGTCGCTTTGGCGTCTGCAAAAATGACGTAAATTTTAAATGTAAATGTATTTACACAAAAAATTTTTGGGGAAGTGTGCATTTATCATAACAAAAACTTTTTCCTTTCATTCAAGGTTTAAAAAATGCTATCATCTAATTTCCCCATCAATTGCCCCATCCATTTTTTTTAAATGTAAAAGGGTTGCAAGTCAAAGAAGGACTTTCTGGTCTCTTAAAAAGCTGGGGCGGAAATTTCTTCCGCCAATCTTGTAGACTGGTGTTGGGGACCCCCTGGGAGAAAATCTGAAAAACGATGTCACTTTGTGGGGCTGGAGAGAATAAAGTTTAAAGGGGGTAACTTATAGTTTTAGGCAAAAAATGACGGGGGCATCCCGAGGCCCCCACCACAGGGTCCCTTTTTAAACTGTACCTGCACTTTGAAGAGGATCTTTGGGCCCGCTTCTCTCGGGGCGAAGCCAAAAAAAAAAAATTTTTGAAGACCCCCATCCAGTTTAGGTGAGTTTCACCGAGCAGTCCGGGTTTTAAATAGAGAAGTCCCGAGCAATCTGTACCTGTAAACCCTTTAAAAAGTTTACCAAAAAACTCAAAAATTATTTGTAACAGATTACCAAAAAAATTTTTGTGTTTTTTAAATGTTTTTTGTTTAAAATAAAAAAAAAATTATTTTTACATTGCCTTAAATTTCTCAATGTTTTTTATTTTAAAAATTGATTTCCTCAATTATAATTAGGATATTTACTTAAAATTTTTTAAAAATTTTTCAACTCTATAATGTGGGAAAAACACTCAAAATTTTCAATATTTTTTTAACTCATTAATGGGGGAGAAAAACACTCAAAAACTTTTAATATTCTTCAACTCATAAATGTGGGAAAAAACACTCCAAAAAATTAAATATTTTCAACTCATATAATGTGGAAAACACTCAAAATGGGTTTAATATTTTTTTCAACTCATATTGGGACATGCAATCAAAAAATTAAATTTTAAAAAATGAAAATACTGATGTGGTCCTTTCACAAATTTTAATCAGCGAATAATGTTAGAAAACATGAAAGGAAAACCACAAATGACAATTAATTTTTTTAAATTTAACACAAAAGGCTTTTTAAAAAAGGGACGAATCAAAAGGAGCTCATTCCCAAAAAAAGTGTTGTATAAAAAAAAAC
>JAGTTL010001486.1:0-13699 GCA_036851935.1 Coregonus suidteri | reverse complement strand
GTTCTAGAAGCTAGTGAGTTTTAGGGAAGACCAGAGTTCTAGAAGCTAGTGAGTTTTAGGAAGACCAGAGTTTTAGAATCTAGTGAGTTTTAGGAAGACCAGAGTTCTAGAAGCTGGTGAGTTTTAGCAAGACGAGAGTTCTAGAAGCTAGTGAGTTTTAGGTCAGTAACTTATAACCACGGAACCACCCCAGACCTTTCATGCATGACTTAAAGCACCTGAGTATTAGATTTACTGCCAGGGTCTAGTATGTCACTGCCAGGTCTGATTTTCTCTTTGGTTTTGAGCCCACGGCAAGAAGGCACCAGAGCCTATTGTGGTAACAGGTTCACACTAGATAACACAACCACACAGTGCATGAAAAACTTGAGGTGTGGCTAACGTTTGCAAGCTTGAGCTAGCTACCGAGCTAGCATACAAACTCGGTAGCACAGAGTAGATTCTCCATATGACGTTGAGAAATAGTGCATTGTGGGTAGTTTAGAAGATATCCGGAAATAAGTTAATAAATATGAAATAACGCAAAAACATAACTGTTTGAACTTAATAGGTAACCAGATCGTGACTACAACTAAGTTCCTAAATCTTTAACCACACTGTGTTGTTACATTGGTGAGTAAAAACACATGCTTCCTACCCTTTAACTTTTTGTCTAAAAATAAAATCTACATTTTACTCAACTTCGTTACCCACTCCAGTCAGCAGATGGCGATGTGGGACTTTAAGGCTATGCTGCTAGTGTGACGTATAATCTAGTGGACGGGACGCTTCTTTCAACAGCAGCAACAGTTAGTCAGACACCTCGGTAGCTTGCTAGACAAAATAGCCCAACCAATAAAGCTCTTTAGACGCTTTCGTGTATATTAGCCACTGTGTTTTCAACCCACTTCTGTCGTCTAGTTAGTTATCCCATTTAATTTCATATTTACGGTGTTGTTGTTATTGGTCAGCTAGCTGGCTGGTTAAGTTAGCACTAGCCTAGCTAGCTAACATCCCCGACCATGAGCTCACTAAGCTACTCTCCTCCTGCTAAAGAAGAGGAGGTCTGCTGGACGGAGAAAGAAGCTCTAGTGAAAGAGGAGGAGGAAGAGGAGGATGTTACAATACAAAAACAAGTAGAGGGTGAAGCTGTTACCGTGAAAGAAGAAGAGAAAGACGTTACAGTGAAAGAAGAGGAAGATGCGTTCAGAGTGAAAGAGGAGGAGGATGTTACAGTGAAAGAAGAGGAAGACGCGTTCAGAGTGAAAGAGGAGGAGGATGTTGCAGTGAAAGAAGAGGAAGACGCGTTCAGAGTGAAAGAGGAGGAGGATGTTACAGTGAAAGAAGAGGAAGACGCGTTCAGAGTGAAAGAGGAGGAGGGGGAGATGACTGTCACATCGAAAAAGGAGGAGGAAGAAGAGGAGGAAACTGGATATCTGGTTCCGGTTTCCCAAAGGCATCTTAAGGCATCCAATGGTTCTAATGATGAACTTAGCCTTAGCCGTAAGATGGTTTTGAGAAACCGGGCCCTGATTAACACTAGTAAGTACTGTCTTAAAAACAAAGGCACATACTGCAGTTGTTGAACTGATGTGTGGTGTTAAAGGGGAAATCTGCAATTGCTACATCCATTGATTCTTGAAGAATATAACACATGTAAACCAACACTGCCTCAAAACTATAATGTTGAGTCCAGCTCAGGGCTACCCCCTGAATTCACTACAATACGAATACAAGGACTGGCCATCCATAAGGTCAAAATCACAGTTTTAACCTGGTTTTGTAGATATAGAGTGTTTGTTTACAAACAGTGGCGTTATACAAGCTTATATTTTGGTTTCTGATGGTGTAAGACAGTTGAAACATTTGTTTGGTCGATGGGCTGTTGATCGACCAAGATTTTTTTGTTGAGCAGTCGCAAATATATATTTGTTTTATGGCACAAGAGACACCTGTCTGATTCGCGCCTGTCTCAGTGGTCTAATCCATTGCGGAGGCTGCGGGGATGGTACAGTCCAAAGAAGGGGGCATTACATGATTTTGGCCCCGGTGCGCTCACCACTACACTGGCAAGACTTAAAACTAGAGGAAAGACGGGTTGTTTAATGTGAGAGGCTCAGCCATGTTAGGATTTTGAAAGTCGTGTAGTGTCCACCCGGCGTAAGATGCTCAAGGCACGTCTCTCTCCAGAAGGCGCTCTCTCCCACCAATTCGTGCACATTAATTGTTTCCTAACTTCATGGTGTGAATTGTTTGCCCTTGGATTGTTAGTGTCTATCAATTCCCCCAATACATATATCACCAGTAGTACATTTACCATTCATTCCCATTTCTAATCTACAATGTTTGGTTACGGAAACTTCTGTTAATGCATTCAATATATTATTATTACAGTCTTTAAACATTCTCATTGTCGGAGTGGACACTAAAAAACCATAACAAATGCGGGAGATAAGACATTCATAGTTCACTCTATAAAGCCATAACAATGCAAATTAATTACTTAAAAATCATACAATGTGATTTTTTGGATTCCGTCTCTCACAGTTGATGTGTACCTATGATAAAAAATGACAGACCTCTACATGCTTTGTAAGTAGGAAAACCTGCAAAAATCGGCAGTGTATCAAATACTTGTTCTCCCCACTGTAGTTGGCAATGGCAAGAGAAGTTACTTTTAGACTTGCATCGTTTTCATTTAGATATAATTTTTATTAACCTCATGACATTAATTTTGAGATATTGAGACTTTGTCATAAATGAAATGAAAACTGTTCCACGAAAAATGTGCATATGAAAATCATAACTGGCACACGCAGATCAGTAGAAATGGCAGGATAACTTGACCCCCTGGTGTACCCCTTTTACCGGCAACTACAAGAGCATAACGGCAGAGTCTGTGAAGGCCAGCAGCAGCGGGAGAAGAATGGTTGTCAGTTGATCTGGATCTCTGGCGCCGTCAAGGCATAAAACCGTAAGCTTAACGCATCAGACAAGCTCAATGCATATAGTTGAATGGTTGTCAGTTGATCTGGATCTCTGGCGCCATCAAGGCATCAAACCGTAAGCTTAAAGCATCAGACAAGCTCAATGCATATAGTTGAATGGTTGTCAGTTGATCTGGATCTCTGGCGCCATCAAGGCATCAAACCGTAAGCTTAAAGCATCAGACAAGCTCAATGCATATAGTTGATTTCACTAAAAACACATAGTGTGTGTCTATATATGGAAAAATACACGTTTAAACATTTCTAGCAATCGATTGGTCGAAAGAACAGATTACTTTCATTCGAGCAGCGGGAGGAGAGGGGGTTGGGAACTGTTTTTTTTTCTTTCAAATTCTGGTTAGGCTATATTGATCTCTGGCTCCCTCTTTGGTCATTTGTGTCTTAATTTTTAATTACATTTACATTTTAGTCATTTAGCAGACGCTCTTATCCAGAGCGACTTACAGTTAGTGATTACATATTTTTTTTATACTGGCCCCCCGTGGGAATCGAACCCACAACCCTGGCGTTGCAAACGCCATGCTCTATCAACTGAGCTACATCCCTGCCGGCCATTCCCTCCCCTACCCTAGACGACGCTATTGTCTGCTTGATTTAAAGGAGGATCTTTGGGAAGTTATGGGTCCTACAGTAGGTCTGTTATGTTATTGTTAGGGGGCCTAGAGTAGGTCTATGTTGTTGTTAGGTGAAGTTATGGGTCCTACAGTAGGTCTGTGTTATTGTGAGGTGAAGTTATGGGTCCTACAGTAGGTCTATGTTGTTGTTAGGTGAAGTTATGGGTCCTACAGTAGGTCTATGTTGTTGTTAGGTGAAGTTATGGGTCCTACAGTAGGTCTATGTTGTTGTTAGGTGAAGTTATGGGTCCTACAGTAGGTCTAGGTTGTTGTTAGGTGAAGTTATGGGTCCTACAGTAGGTCTATGTTGTTGTTAGGTGAAGTTATGGGTCCTACAGTAGGTCTATGTTGTTGTTAGGTGAAGTTATGGGTCCTACAGTAGGTCTAGGTTATTGTTGGGTGAAGTTATGGGTCCTACAGTAGGTCTAGGTTGTTGTTAGGTGAAGTTATGGGTCCTACAGTAGGTCTATGTTGTTGTTTGGTATAGTTAAGTGTCCTACAGTAGGTCTATGTTGTTGTTAGGTGAAGTTATGGGTCCTACAGTAGGTCTATGTTGTTGTTAGGTGAAGTTATGGGTCCTACAGTAGGTCTAGGTTATTGTTAGGTGAAGTTATGGGTCCTACAGTAGGTCTATGTTGTTAGGTGAAGTTATGGGTCCTACAGTAGGTCTATGTTGTTGTTAGGTGAAGTTATGGGTCCTACAGTAGGTCTGTGTTATTGTTAGGTGAAGTTATGGGTCCTACAGTAGGTCTATGTTGTTAGGTGAAGTTATGGGTCCTACAGTAGGTCTATGTTGTTGTTAGGTGAAGTTATGGGTCCTACATGTTTTTGAGAGACTTACCTTTCCACACTTACCATTAGACATTTTGGAACCAAACTGTTCATATTAGTGTTAACTGTTCATATTAGTGTGAACTGTTCATATTAGTGTGAACTGTTCATATTTGTGTGAACTGTTCATATTAGTGTTAACTGTTCATATTAGTGTGAACCCAAACTGTTCGGACGCTACAGATGTTTTCGTGAGATGATCGGCGGATGTGGTGGATTGAGACACAGCCCATGCAAAAAAAAATTATATCTCTAATTTAGACAGATTTTTAAAAATTAGATTTCAGCAGACATCAACTCTAGGGGGTTAACCTGTCTCCTCCTCTTCATCGACACTGATTTAAAGTGATTTTAACAAGTGACATCAATAAGGATAATATCTTTCACCTGGACAGTCTGTCATGGAAAGAGCAGGTGTTCATAATGTTTTGTACTCTCCGTGTATATAGTCTTTTGTCCATGTAAGTTCACATGTGTAACTGAATGAAATGTGTTTTTACTTTTGTTTCCAATCATTTAGAAATGTGATCCCAATGTCACACATTGTCCTCTTTATTAATAGAGAGACTCATATACAGTATAGCATTAGTTTAAAACAGCATTTTAGCAACATGAAATCTTATTCATATCTGTTCATATACACCCCCAGGAAGAATATGACACTTTTAGAAACATTTTCTGACAAGCGAGCTCTTAGGTCATTTTCATGTATTCATAAATTGTTAGAATGTTTGGGAATTATGTATACTAAGGCGTTTGTGAAAATTATATAGCAATATAGAGTGGGAAAGCGGCTGTACGTTTAGACAATTAATAGACACTGCAGTAAATAAAACCTAATAACATCTGTCTCGTCCAGGACCAGAGTCTACACAGACCGGTGCGCCATAGCCAATCAGATCTACAGTTGGCCTTTATACAAACAAGCCATTTGCCACACGGGCCTGCCATCATTCACTTTGAACTGGACTGTGTGTTTACAGGCAGTTGCAACAGCACAACTTTAGATCATTAGAACGCATTTGATAAAAGCCACAAAAAATACACCTGAATGGATTTCTGCAAATATGTAAATGCCACGGGAGTCCTCTTACATTTGGGAACTTTACAGTCCTATTGATCAACCAACCATGAAAAAAGTAGGCTCTCTCTCCCTCAGTTACGCTGGTAGGACTGTTTTGCAGCACAGACTGGAATATGTTCCGGGATTCATCCAATGGCGTTGAGGAGTACACCACCTCAGTCACCGGCTACATCAATAAGTGCATTGACGAAGTCGTCCCCACAGTGACCGTACGTACAAACCCCAACCAGAAGCCATGGATTACAGGCAACATCTGCACCGATCTAAAGGCTAGAGCTGCCGCTTTCAAGGAGCGGGACACTAATCCGGACGCTTATAAGAAATCCCCCAACGCCCTCAGACGAACCATCAAACAGGCAAAGAGTCAATACAGAATTAAGATTGAATCCTAATCCACCGGCTCTGATGCTCGTCGGATGTGGCAGGGCTTGAAAACTATTACAAACTACAAAGGGAAGCCCAGCCGTGAGCTGCCCAGTGATGCGAGCCTACCAGACGAGCTAAATTACTTCTATGCTCGCTTCAAGGCAAGCAACACTGAAGCATGCATGAGAGCACCAGCTGTTCCGGACGACTGTGTGATCACGCTCTCAGTAGCCGATGTAAGCAAGACCTTTAAACGGGTCAACATTCACAAAGCCGCGGGGCCAGACGGATTACCAGGACGTGTACTCAAAGCATGCGCAGACAAACTGGCAGGTGTCTTCACTGACATTTTCAACCTCTCCCTGACAGAGTCTGTAATACCTACATGTTTCAAGCAGACTACCATAGTCCCTGTGCCAAAGGAAGCGAAGGTAACCTGCCTAAATGATTACCGCCCCGTAGCACTCACGTCGGTAGCCATGAAGTGCTTTCAAAGGCTGGTCATGGCTCACATCAACACCATCATCCCAGAAATCCTAGACCCACTCCAATTGCTGACGACAACAGTGGAATGCCTGATCACGGACAATGATGAGACAGCCTATATGGAGGAGGTCAGAGACCTGGCAGTGTGGTGCCAGGACCATAACTTCTCCCTCAATGTGAGTAAGACAAAGGATCTGATCGTGTAGTACAGGAAAAGGCGGGCCGAACAGGCCCCGATTAACATCGACGGGGCTGTAGTGGAGCGGGTCGAGAGTTTCAAGTTCCTTGGTGTCCACATCACCAACGAACTATCATGGTTCAAACACACCAAGACAGCCGTGAAGAGGGCACGATAACACCTTTTCCCCCTCAGGAGACTGAAAAAGATTTGGCATGGGTCCCCAGATCTTCAAAAAGTTTTACCGCTGCACCATCGAGAGCATCCTGGCCGGTTGCATCACCGCCTGGTATGGCAACTGCTCTGCATCTGACCATAAGGAGCTACACAGGGTAGTGCGTACGGCCCAGTACATCACTGGGGCCAAGCTTCCTGCCATCCAGGACCTACATACTAGGCGGTGTCAGAGGAAGGCCCAAAAAAATTGTCAAGGACTCTGTTCACCCAAGTTATAGACTGTTCTCTCTGCTAACGCATGGCAGGCGGTACCGGAGCGACAAGTCTAGGACCAAAAGGCTCCTTAACAGTTTCTACCCCCAAGCCATAAGACTGCTGAACAATTAATCAAATGGCCACCTGGACTACAATGTTAGTTAGTCTATAGTTATGTATTTGAAAATGTATCAATTGACCAATTCGGCACATTTGGGCAGACTTGATACAAAATAGTCCAGTATAGCAATGCTTCACTGGATCAATCTGAAGCTTTGCACACACACTGCTGCCATCTAGTGGCCACGATCTAAATTGCGCCTAAACTGCAATATTATATTGTGGCCTTTCTCTTGCATTTCAAAGATGATGGAACAAAAACATAATAGATGTAACATAACATTTGTATTATCTTTTACCAGATCTAATGTGTTATATTCTCCTACATTTATTTACAATTTCCACAAACTTCAAAGTGTTTCCTTTCAAATGGTATCAGGAATATGCATATCCTTGCTTCAGGTCCTGAGCTACAGGCAGTTCGATTTGGGTATGTCATTTTAGGTGAAAAATTGAAAAAAAGGGTCAGATCCTTAAGAGGTTAACCATCTGTTTGACTTTGTTGTTCACACAGGAGAGAGACGTGACTATCGTGGATCCTCTGGGGAGCCTCAACAACATCATGAAGCTGACGTGGCAGAGAAGAGTCTGTCCACATCAGAACATCTCAAACACCAGCAGAGACCCACAGGGAAGAAAGCTCACCGCTGCTCTGACTGTGGAAAGAGTCTCTCCACATCAGAACATCTCAAAGACCAGCGGAGACCCACAGGGAAGAAAGCTCACCACTGCTCTGACTGTGGAAAGAGATCAGTTATCTCAGGATATTTCAAATCACACCGGAAAACACACACAGGAGAGAAATCTTATAGCTGTACTCAATGTGGGAAGAGTTTTGTTCACTCAAAAGCACTGATATTACACCTGAGAATACACACTGTCGCGAAATCTCACAGCTGCTCTGATTGTGGGAGGAGATGCAACTCTTTAGCAACCCTTAAAATACATCAGAGAATCCATACAGGAGAGAAACCTTATAGCTGCTCTGACTGTGGGAAGAGTTTTGTTATGTCAGGACATTTAAAATCACACCAGAGAACACACACAGGAGAGAAACCTTATAGCTGTACTCAATGTGGGAAGAGTTTTAGTCATTCAGGCTCCCTGATGGTACATAAGAGAATCCATACAGGAGAGAAACCTTATAGCTGTACTCAATGTGGGAAGAGTTTTAGTCATTCAAGCAGCGTGATAGTACATAGCAGAACGCATACAGGAGAGAAGCCTTACCACTGCTCTGTCTGTAGGAAAAGTTTCTCACGGTCAGATTCTCTAAAAACACACCAGAGAATTCACACTGTAGAGAACGTATATAGCTGGTATCAATGTGGGAAGGGTTTTGTTACATCTAGCTGTTCTACTATACGCCAGAGAACACACACAGGAGAGAAACCTTACCACTGCCCTGACTGTGGAAATAGTTTTGCTTCATCAGGAAGTTTAAAATCACACCAGAGAACACACACAGGAGAGAAACCTCATAGCTGTGATCAATGTGACAAGAGATACTCTGATAAAAGATCTCTGGTTAAACATCAGACAATTCATACATGAAGGAGTTGTTCCATGATATCAATGAAATAATGTCACAATGTAGAATGTTTTAACATTGTAGAGTATTTAAATTAATAATGTCATAATGTTGACCCTTAAATGTTTGCCCCCTGTTCTATTGATTTCAGAGTGATATGGTTATTAACCTCATCAGGGGGAAAATCCAGGCTCTGAATTGAAAGAGTACTATTTATGTGATTAACAAAAAGTAATTAACAAAAAAAAAGTGTTGTGTTACACTTACCGCCCCGCCCCGCTTCGCACCCCAGCCCCGACCGACCCAGCCCTTAGAGCCAATCACCGACCCAGCCCTTAGAGCCAATCACCGACCCAGCCCTTAGAGCCAATCACCGACCCAGCCCTTAGAGCCAATCACCGACCCAGCCCTTAGAGCCAATCACCGACCCAGCCCTTAGAGCCAATCCTTAGAGCCAATCACCGACCCAGCCCTTAGAGCCAATCACCGACCCAGCCCTTAGAGCCAATCACCGACCCAGCCCTTAGAGCCAATCACCGACCCAGCCCTTAGAGCCAATCACCGACCCAGCCCTTAGAGCCAATCCTTATACCGAAGTTACGGATCTGACTTGCCGACTTCCCTTACTTACATTGTTCTAACATGCCAGAGGCTGTTCACCTTGGAGACCTGCTGCGGATACGCGCCCCTCTTGAATCAAAATGCAACACTTCTAAATGTATCTAGCTGTTTTCTACAAATTGTCCTCTGACCAGTGATGTACACATTATTCCCAGATTCCGTGCAACCTCATCTCCCCCCTCTCCCGGAATTGACCAACAATGCAGTTCAAGAAATAGAGTTAAGGAAATATTTACTAAATAAACTAAAGTAAAACATTTAATTAAAGGCAACAATAACAAGGCTATATACAGGGGGTACCGGTACCGAGTCAATGGGCTGGGGTACAGGTTAGTCCAGGTAATAATGAGGCTATATACAGGGGGTACCGGTACCGAGGTAATGTGCTGGGGTACAGGTTAGTCCAGGTAATAACGAGGCTATATACAGGGGGTACCGGTACCGAGGTAATGGGCTGGGGTACAGGTTAGTCCAGGTAATAACGAGGCTATATACAGGGGGTACCGGTACCGAGTCAATGGGCTGGGGTACAGGTTAGTCCAGGTAATAACGAGGCTATATACAGGGGGGTACCGGTACCGAGGTAATGGGCTGGGGTACAGGTTAGTCCAGGTAATAACGAGGCTATATACAGGGGGTACCGGTACCGAGTCAATGGGCTGGGGTACAGGTTAGTCCAGGTAATAACGAGGCTATATACAGGGGGTACCGGTACCGAGTCAATGGGCTGGGGTACAGGTTAGTCCAGGTAATAACGAGGCTATATACAGGGGGTACCGGTACCGAGTCAATGTACCGGGGTACAGATTAGTCAAGGTCATTTGTACATGTAGGTAGGGGTAAAGTGACTATGCATAGATGATAAACAGCGAGTAGCAGCAGTGTAAAAACAAATGGGGGGGGGGGGGGGGGGGGGGGGGGGGGGTGTCAATGTAAACAGTCCGAGTGGCCATTGTATTAATTGTCAGCAGTCTTATGGCTTAGGGGTAGAAGCTGTTAAGGAGCCTTTTGGACCTAGACTTGGCGCTCCGGTACCGCTTGCCGTGCGGTAGCAGAGAGAACAGTCTATGACTAGGGTGGCTGGAGTCTTTGACAATTTTTTGGGCCTTCCTCTGACACCGCCTGGTATAGAGGTCCTGGATGGCAGGGAGCTTGGCCCCAGTGATGTACTGGGCCGTACGCACTACCCTCTGTGGTGCCTTGCGGTCGGAGGCCAAGCAGTTGCCATTCCAGGCGGTGATGCAACCAGTCAGGATGCTCTCGATGGTGCAGCTGTATAACGTAGCATGGGGTGAACAGGGAGTACAGGAGGGGACTAAGCATGCCATTGGTTGAATCCAGAAACATATTCCAGTCTTTTTTAGCAAAACAGTCCTGTAGTGTAGTGGCCAATAGGAGCGCCGCTTCTGGATGAGCATTTTTTTTTGTTTGCTTATGGCCTTCTACAGCTCGTTGAGTGCGGTCTTAGTGCCAGCATCAGTTTGTGGTGGTAAATGGACGGCTACGAAAAATATAGATGTAAACTCTCTTGGTAGATAGTGGGTCTACAGCTTTATCATGAGGTATTCTACCTCAGGCGAGTAAAAACCTCGAGACTTCCTTAATATTAGACATCGCGACACCAGCTGTTACACCCCTCGTCTTACGTAGCTGTTCTGTTCTGCCGATGCACGGAAAACCCAGCCACGAATCGGTGAAACATCAGATATTACCGTTTTTTAATGTCCCATTTGTTAGGATTGTCTCGGAAACGGAGATCGTCCAGTTTATTCTCCAGTTTGCAAGTTGGCCAATAGAACGGATGGTAGAGGCTGTAATCGCTGCCAAATGTGCTTCAACAAAGTACTGAGTAAACGGTCTGAATACTATATACATGTGATATTTCCGTTTTTTATTTTTAATAAATTTACAATTTCTAAAAACCTGTTTTTGCTTTATCATTATGGGATATTGTGTGTAGATTGAGGAAAATAACTATTTAATCAATTTTAGAATAAGGCTGTAATGTAACAAAATTTGGAAAAAGTCAAGGGGTCTGAATACTTTCCGAATGCACTGTACCTGATGTTACCAGTGAATGCAGTTTTTGTGAACTAGAAACTGAATCTATTGAACACCTATTTTGTAATTGTAAATATTATAATAATATGCCATTTAGCAGACGCTTTTATCCAAAGCGACTTACAGTCATGTGTGCATACATTTTTGTGTATGGGTGGTCCCGGGGATCGAACCCACTACCCTGGCGTTACAAGCGCCGTGCTCTACCAGCTGAGCTACCTCACATAGTAAGGTGTTCTGGACTGATGTAAAACTATATATTGGCAACAAAATGCATACAACCATTGAAATATCTAAGTTGTATTATTATTTTACTACACTGATTGAATGTCAGTTTGTCAAATCTATTTTATTAAGATAAAAAATGTCTACACAATTCAAAATGTATGAAGAAAAAGGCCCTGAGGGTTTTCTGATTTGGGAAACTATTTATCATTCAAACGTGATTTGCATTTTAATGAGGGAAATAATTATTGATCCCCTCTCAGTCAGAAAGATTTCTTGCTCCCAGGTGTCTTTTATACAGGTAACGAGCTGAGATTAGGAGCACACTCTTAAAGGGGGTGCTCCTAATCTCAGTTTGTTACCTGTATAAAAGACACCTGTCCACAGAAGCAATCAATCAATCCGATTCCAAACTCTCCACCATGGCCAAGACCAAAGAGCTCTCCAAGGATGTCAGGGGCAAGATTGTAGACCTACACAAGGCTGGAATGGGCTACAAGACCATCGCCAAGCAGCTTGGTGAGAAGGTGACAACAGTTGGTGCGATTATTCGCAAATGGAAGAAACACAAAATAACTGTCAATCTCCCTCGGCCTGGGGCTCCATGCAAGATCTCACCTCGTGGAGTTGCAATGATCATGAGAACGGTGAGGAATCAGCCCAGAACTACACGGGAGGATCTTGTCAATGATCTCAAGGCAGCTGGGACCATAGTCAACAAGAAAACAATTGGTAACACACTAAGCCGTGAAGGACTGCTAAGGGGACAGGACAACTTCACCGTATCAAAGGGACGATGGACGGGGGCCATGTACCGTCAAATCTTGGGTGAGAACCTCCTTCCCTCAGCCAGGGCATTGAACATGGGTCGTGGATGGGTATTCCAGCATGACAATGACCCAAAATACACGGCCAAGGCAACAAAGGAGTGGCTCAAGAAGAAGCACATTAAGTTCCTGGAGTGGCCTAGCCAGTGTCCAGACCTTAATCCCATAGAAAATCTGTGGAGGGAGCTGAATGTTCGAGTTGCCAAACGTCAGCCTCGAAACCTTAATGACTTGGAGAAGATCTGCAAAGAGGAGTGGGACAAAATCCCTCCTGAGATGTGTGCAAACCTGGTGGCCAACTACAAGAAACGTCTGACCTCTGTGATTGCCAACAAGGGTTTTTGCCACCAAGTACTAAGTCATGTTTTGCAGAGGGGTCAAATACTTATTTCCCTCATTAAAATGCAAATCAATTCATAACATTTTTGACATGCGTCTTTCTGGATTTTTGTTGTTGTTATTCTGTCTCTCACTGTTCAAATAAGCCTACCATTAAAATTATAGACTGATCATTTCTTTGTCAGTGGGCAAACGTACAAAATCAGCAGGGGATCAAATACTTGTTTTCCCTCACTGTATATACATATATATTTTTTCCTTATTTCTTATTAATGTTATTATTATTATTATTATTTTTTTTAATTCCCAACGGGCTCTCATACGAACTCTAGATCAGGGGTGGCTCAAGGGCCAAGAAAACTTGAAACCAAGGAAGGGCCACATACTAAGTTATATACGTGACAAAACATGTGAAGCCTTTATTATTTTTTTCACATTGACACGCAACTACTAGTGTCCTGTAGGTGTACATTGCAGAACAATTCTACCCTTGTAACATCTCTACCCTTGTTTTTTGTGAAAACATTTTTCACAGACAGGTCCTGGAGAACAACATTAAGTTTGGCCTTGAATGACGTAGCTTCACCAACCGTATCAAGGAACATACCTATCTCCCCTCTCAGTTCCCACACACGGCGACATACTTTTTCCAGGCTTTAGCCAGCGCACATTTGAATGGTACAACAAGTCCTGGTGCTCTGCCTCTGTGTCATTGAGCAGCTGAATGAACTAACGATGGTTAAGCCTCCTTTCCCGTGTAAACAAGTTTTACAACCACTTTGACAACATGTTCCAGCTTTAACACACCTTTAGCATGCTTGAAAATTGACGATTGAGATTATATTCCTTAAAAACGGCAACACTTTCTTGACATATCAGACATACGTCCAATATTAGTAAAAAAAAAAAAGTATTTTGCTGTCCATACTTTTTTAAATCACAAGACATTCAGTCCACTTTTCTCATTTTCGCAGCACTCATTTTCGCGTCAAAAGTC
>JAGTTL010001485.1:0-13701 GCA_036851935.1 Coregonus suidteri | reverse complement strand
ATTTCAAAGAGGTGGGATGTCGAACCATTTTAAAAGAAGGTTAAACCCACCTCTTTTTTAAAAAGGTTTAAATTCCCAAGGGGGGAGGGGGGGAGGGGGGGGGGAGAGAAGGTGGCAAGAGCTTTCCTGGGGTTAAGAGGCCGATGCTTTGGAATTTAGGGTGGTAGAAAGTGGCTTAATCAGCAGAAACAGAGAGGAGAAAATGTAGAGAGGAGGGAGGTGAAAAGATGCCAGGTCCGCAGGGGGTTCTAGTTTTCCGCCATTTCCGCCCGGCTTGCCCGAGCCCTGTTTGTCTTGTGAGCTCGTAAAAGATCCCGTTAAGCCCACGAGCATAGGAGGGGAGGAGCCGACGGCCGGGAGGATAGGGGGACATAGAGATTCAAAAGGATCAGACGGGAGGAGAGGAGGGTTGAGGAGGCCAGGAATCTGAGAATTGGAGGGAGAAGATTGAGCAGAGGGAAGAGATGATGGATGGAAGAGGGTGGAGAGTAGCGGGAGAGAGAGAGCGAAGGTTTGCGACTGCGCATTACCCATCTGAGTAGGGCAAAGTGCAGTAGAGTATGTGAGAGAGAGTTAGAAGAGAAAAGGATATATAGTAGTGGTCGTGAGACATGGAGGGGAGTTGCAGTGAGATTAGTATAAGAACAGCAGATAGTAAGATAAAAAAAAAGGTCCAAGCCGTAATTGCTTGCGTTGATAGAGTATGGGGGATGGTGAGCGGGTGAGGTCAAACGATGAGATGAGTGGAAAGAAGGAGGCAGAGAGCAAATGCCGTCAAAGGTAGACTGTTAGGAGGTTTTAAAGTCACCCGAGAACTGTGAGGGGTAGCCATTCCTCAGGAAAGGAACCTTAATCAGAGGCCGTCAAGCTCATTGATGAACTGTTCCAAGGGAACCATGACAAGCGTATAAATGATAAATGATTTAAGCTTGAATGGGCTAGTGACTGTGCCCGCATGGAATTCAAATTGAGTAGATAGAACAGATGGGTCAAGGTACAAAGAGAGAATGTCCACTTGGGGTGAAGAGATGAGGAATTACTGTGGCCACACCCCCGCTGACCTAATTGCCTCTCGGTAATGCGAGAACACATGGTCAGAACGAGGATAGCGCATTGGTATGATTAGCAGTGTTTTCAGTGGGAAATCACATGTTTTTTCCGTCAGTGCCAAGAAGTCGAGGGACTGGAGGGTAGCATAGTCTGAGATGAAACTCTGCCTTGTTTGGCCGCAGAAAACTGCAGTTTCCATATGCCTGCCCTGAGAACCTGGAACTCCACGTTTGGTACCATGCTCGCAGCAGGACCACCAGGTTAAAGTGGGCAGCCCGCCACGCGGGTGTGGAGGCTTTTGTATGGCCCTGTGCAGAGAGGAGAAACAGGAATAGACCAGACGGCAGCCGTTGACCGGCTACAGAACATGGCTACAATAGTGCAAAGGAGATCGGAATGAAATGACAACTAGACATTCTGGGAAAGCGGAACAGCGGTTCCTCCCTCACTTAACGATTCACTGAAGCAACCAATATAACTCTCCCAACTTCCACCTCATAAACTATAAATTGTTGTAAAAACTAACAGCGGTTTCAATGTTTTCTAGGCATGGAACTAACTTAGTTTATTCAGCTCAGCTAACTTGTACAGTCTTCTTCTGTGAAAACGCGTCCAGGGCAACCGAATCTATATGAACCACAGACAACTGGCATGCCATCCCTCAACACAACACGGTTTAGCACCAATACTCTCGGTCCCAGCAAACCACCAGTGGTGTCCACCACGCCGGCAGATCATTCGTGTCGGTGTCCTAACGTTGTGGGTTAATCCCCGACAGCTTTGAGCGAGTCCGTCCCGTCCAACTTATTTCAGCCCGTTATTTAGCTTAGAATAGTTGGCAATACTAATCTACCATTTCTTTCTGCCAATGAAGAAACCCCTCCTCCCACGGCACGAACACACAGAGAGAGCCAAGCTAACGTTAATTAGTGCACACCATGTCCCTAGTTCACTTGAAACGACTCTGGTTTACCAAGTATGTAAAAAACAAACACACAAATGTAGGTTCTAACTTATCCATAGCAGCTACTGTTAGCTAGCCAAGTGCAAAGCTAGACCACTGAATCGACTCAGCCAGATCGCGTTCTGTTCGCTAGGAGGGGTCGTTCCCAGCTATTGTTTAGTAGTCTATCCAGGTAAGCACAAGCTAGCTACAATTTCGAGCACAGTAGCTACTAACTACCTAACGTTAACGCTTCAGACAATGAGGTTTAGAAAACAGCTGAATGGTAGGCAGCCTAGCTGGCGTAATTAACAGGTACTACTCAAGCGTGAAAACACTATCCACAGTGCCTGAATAGTTGCCAGAGCTACCCGCTAGCTCGTCCAGGTAGTTTGGGGTTAGCTAGCCTCGTGCTTCACCGGGCTTCCGTCCGAAACACTACTTTACAATACAGCTGGGGAAAAAAGTTTTTAAGTCCACCCCCGCAACAATTTTTTTTTGTGCAAGTTCTCCCATCTTAAAAAGATGAGAGAGGGCCTGTAATTTTCATCATAGGTACACGTCACACTATGACAGAACAAAATTTAGAAACAAAGAATCCAGAAAATCACATTGTAGGATTTTTTATGAATTTATTGGCAAATTGTGGTGAAAATAAGTATTTTGGTCAACTCAAACAAGCAAGATTTCTGGCTGCTCACAGACCTGTAACTTCTTGCTTTAAGAGGCTCCTCTGTCCTCCACTCGTTTACCTGTATTATGGCCCCTGTTTGAACTTGTTATCAGTATAAAAGACACCTGTCCACAACCTCAAACAGTCACACTCCCAACATCCACTATGGCCAAGACCAAAGACTGTCAAAGACCCAGAACACAAAATTGTAGACCTGTGCACCAGGCTGGGAAGACTGAATCGTGCAATAGGTACAGCTTGGTTGAATAACTCAACTGTGGGAGCAATTATTATGAAATGGAGACTCATACAGACCACTGATAATCTCCCCCCCCCCTCGATCTGGGGCTCATGGATGCACTCCAAAGATCTCACCCCGTGGGGTCAAACTGATCACAAGAACGGACTGAGCAAAAATCCCAGAACCAACAGGGGGGACCATAGTGAATGACCTTGCAGAGAGGGTGGAAACCAAAGTAACAAAAGCCTACCATCAGTAACACAGTAACTCCGCCAGGGACTCAAATCCCTGCAGTGCAAGACGTGTCCCCCTGCTTAAACCAGTACATGTCCAGGTTCCGTCTGACTTTTGCTAGAGTGCATTTGGATGATCCAGAAGAAGATTGGGGAGAATGTCAGTATGGTCATATGAAACCAAAATATAACTTTTTGGTAAAAACTCACTCGTCGTGTTTTTGAGGACAAAGAATGCTGAGTTGCATCCAAAGACACCATACCTACTGTGAAGCATGGGGGTGGAAACATCTATGCTTTGGGGCTGTTTTTCTGCAAGGACCAGGAACTACTGATCCGTGTAAAGGAAAGAATGATGGGGCCATGTACGCTGAGATTTTGGAGTGAAAACCTCCTTCCAGTCGCAAGGCATGTGAACGTTGAAAACGTGGCTGGGTCTTTCAGCATGACAATTATCCCAAACACACCGCACCGAGCAACCAAGGAGTTGGCTTCGTAAGAAGCATTTCAAGGTTCTTGAGTGGCCTAGCCAGTCCCTCCAGATCTTCAACACCCATAGAAATCTTTGGAGGGAGTTGTAAAAAAAAAGTCCGTGTTGCCCATCGACAAGCCCAAAACATCACTGCTCTCTAGAGGATAGATCTGCTCAGGGATTAACTGGCCAAAATAAACCAGCAGCGGTGTGTGAAAAACCTTGTAAGACTGACAGAAAACGTTTGACCTGTGTCAATTGCCAACAAAGGGTATATCAACAGAGTATTTGAGTACTTTTTGTTATTGACCAAATGACTTATTTTCCACCATAATTTGCAAATAAATTCATTAAAAATCCTAACAATGTGATTTTCCTGGATTTTTTTTTTTTCTCACAATTGTCTGTCATAGTTTGACGGTACCTATGATTGAAAATGACAGGCCTCTCTCATCTTTTTAAGTGGGAGAACTATGCACAATTGTTGGCTGACTCAATACTTTTTTTTCCCCACTGGGACAATAACCTACGATAACTCACCTACAATACCTAACTAACAATCTTAAATACCTGGTTTAGCTTTCACACTCGACACCATATAAGCCAAACTTAACCTCCCGCCCAACTTTTTTATACTGTATTCTAGGTCAATGCCATCTTATTTTAATTATTGCTGTATCAGTATCATAACGTTCCACTTTCTCTCAGTTATCATACAGTTTTTCCACTTCTCTCTCAGTAATCATACAGTTCCATAACACACTTCTCTCATTAATCCATACAGTTTCCCATTACACCCTTCTCATCAGTACAGAACTCTTTCCCCCTTTCCTCTCCCGCCCCCATTCCTCTCCCCCTTCCTCTCCCCCTTCCTCTTCCCCTTCCTCTCCCCCTTTCCTCTTCCCCTTCCTCTTCCCCCCTATCCTCTCCTTCTTCCTCTCCCCCCTTCTTCTCCCTCTCACCCCTACGTCTCTCCTTCTTCCTCTCCCCCTTCCTTTCTCCCCCTACCTCTCCCCCCTTCTCTCCCCCTTCCTCTCCCACTTTCCTCTCCCCCCTTACCTCTCCCCCTTCCTCATCCCCCCTTCCCTCTCCCCCTTCCTCTCCCCCCTTCCCTCTCCCTCTTTCCTCTCCCACCTTCCTCTCCCCCTTCCTCTCCCCCTTCCTGTCCCCCCTTCTCTCCCCCCTTCCTCTCCCCCCTTCCTCTCCCCCGTCCTCTCCCCCTGTCACTCTGGCCCCCCGACCTCTGCCCCTACCTTTTTCCCCTACCCTCTCCTTCCTCACAATAATTAAGGAAGCTTATTTGATTAAAGAGGATCTGTTATCCCTATGGACCCCCATCATGTGTCAATATCCTGTGCAGATGCCTTCTGTGTGGTGGTGTGTGTGGTTTCCTGGGTGTTGCATGTGTCTGTGTGCGTTCTAGTGTGTGTGCGTGCGTTCAGGTCTGTAGCCTCTGCATGTGTTGGGACTTCATGCAGTGGAACCTCTCCTGTCTTTCCAGGTAATAACTGTTGAGATGGAGGTAATTATTGTCTTGAGCCAGCCCTGCCCAACGGAAACGCTTCCTGCTCTTATGGAGCTCAACGCATTCCGCTTCTTATGCCCCAATCGGAAGTCAAGGTACGCACACACACACACACACACACCACACACACACACACACACACACTAGCATGTATCTTAACCTGGATGTGTTTTTTGTGCTCTAACCCTTTATGTCCATGTGTGACATCCACAGGACATTGAACTGTATGGTGGGCAAGGCAACACAAATCGATCTGGGACCAAAACATCAAATCAATTTTAATTGGCCACATGCGCCGAATACAACAGGTGCAGACATTACAGTTAAATTGATACTTACAGCAGCCCTTTAACCAACAGTGCATTTATTTTTTAATAAAAAAAGTAGAATAAAACAACAAAAAAAGTGTTGAGAAAAAAAGAGCCGAAGACAATAAAATAACAGTAGGGGGAGGCTAATAATATACAGGGGGTCCCGCTAGTTGAGTATTTAAGTAATAATTACATTGTGTAGAGTTAAAGTGACTATGCATAAATAATAACAGAGTAGCAGCAGCGTAAAAAGATGGGGTGGGGGGGCAGTGCAAAAGTCTGGTAGCCATGATTAGCTGTCAGGAGTCTTATGGCTTGTGGGTAGAAGCTGTTGAGTGCGGTACCGCTTGCCATGCGGTAGCGAGAGACTTTCCTATGACTAGGGTGCTGGAGTCTTTTGACAATTTTGAGGCCTTCCTCTTGAACGCCTGGTATAAGGTCCTGGATGGCAGGAAGCTTGGCCCCAGTGATGTTACTGGGCCGTACGCACTACCCTCTGTAGTGACCTTGCGGTCGAGGCCAAGCCAGTTGTCCATACCAGGCGGTGATTGCAACCAGTCAGGATGCCTCTATGGGCAGCTGTAGAGTTTTGTGAGGATCTGAGGACCCTGCCATCTTCTTCAGGCTCCTGAGGGGGAATAAGGCTTTGTCGTGCCGCTCTCACGACTGTCTTGGTGTGTTTGGGACCATGATAGTTTGTTGGTGGATGTGGACACCAGGAACTTGAAGCTCTCAACCTGTTTCCACACGCCCCGTCGATGAGATGGGGGCGTGCTCACTAGTCCTCTCTTTTTTTTCCTGTATTCACAATCATGCTCCTTTATCTTGGTCACGTTGAGGGAGAGGTTGTTATCCTTGCAGCCACACGCCAGGTCTCGACCTCCTCCCTATAGGGCTGTCCTCATCGTTGTCGGTGAATCATGCCTACCACTGTTGTGTCGTCGGCAAACTAATGATGGTGTTGGAGTCGTGCCTGGCCTGTCGTCATGGGTGAACAGGTACAGGAGGGGACGAGCACGCACCCCTGAGGGGGCCCCGTGTTGGGATCAGTGGTGGCAGAATGTGTTGTTACTACACTTACCCACCTGGGGCGGCCCTCAGGAAGTCCAGGAAGTCCAGTTTGCGAGGGAGGTGTTTTTAGGTCCCCCCAAGGATCGTTGCTTAAGTGATGAAGCTTTGAGGGCATGATTAAAAACCATAAATCATGATTAAACAATCACCCATTATAATAATAAATCATATTTATAAAAATACAACATTAACCTTTAAGTATGTGTTCTAAGAACAATGTAAAAGAAATTATAGAGAACAGGGCTACCTCACAAACCACTATAGTTTTCCTAGAGAGAGCTAACCCCGAAAAACAATTCCATGCATAATTTAACATATTCCACAATCCAGCCACAACCCATGATTCACCTTGTCACCTAATCATCAAAGCACCTTTGAATAGTGAATCAGCTGAAAGTTAGTTAAAAAGAGGCTACAAACTACAATGGTGAAATGTCTGGGAAGGTCACCTTGAGGATAGGTTGGAGAAAACGTCATGGGGGTCCCTGAGGAAGAAGGTTGGAAGAACGTCTTGGGGAGATCCCCAATGAGAGGTTGGAGAACGTAACGGGGTCCCCGAGGAAGTTTTGTGAACGTCCTGGGTCCCTGAAGGAGGAATGGAGAACGTCTGGGGTTTCCCTGATTAGAGTTTGAGATGTCTGGGGGTCCATGAGGATATGTTGAGACTCTGGGGGTCCCTGAAGGAAATAGGTTTGAGAACGTATGGGGTATACCTGGGAGATGATTTGAGAACGTATGGGGGTCCCCGAGAGAGGTTTGATCGTCTGGGGGTCCCCTGAAGGATATGGTTAGGAGAACTTCTGGAGGGATCCCCGCGAGAGGTTGAGACTCTGGGGGTCCCAGAAGGAGATGTTGGAGAACGTCCTGGGGATACACCCGAGGAGAGGTTTGGACGAACGTCTAGAGGAGGTCCCTGAAGAAAAGGTTGGCGAACGTCTGGGGTCCCCGAGGAGAGGTTTGGAGACGTCTGGGGGTCCCCGAGGAGATGTTTGAGAAGGTCTGGGGGCCCCGAGAGAGGTTGAGAAGGTCTGGGTCCCCGAGAGAGGTTTGAGAACCACTGATCTACATTATTCTGTTGTAGTTGAATGACCATGTAACTTGCATAACCTGTGTCCTTCTCTAGAGGATAGCCAAGTTAAATCACTGATTCTTATTGAAACTTAGATAATATATTTTATGCTACCCGTATTTGGGAGACTTGATCCATCCCAGTTGTGATGCACATAGGAGTTCACTAACAGAAACCCATCCAACACCAGTTTGTGATCACGTAGGAGTTCATAACAGAACCATCCAACACCAGTTTGTGATCCCGTAGGAGTTCATAACAGAAATCCATCCAACACCAGTTGTATCACGTAGAGTTCGATAACAGAAACCCATCCAACACCAGTTGTGATACGTATGAGTTCATAACGAATAATCCAGTCGAACACCAAGTTGTGATCCGTAGGAGTTCAATAACAGAAACCCATCCAAACACCAGTTGTGATAACTTAGGAGTGCAATACAGAAACCCATCCAACACCATTTTGTGTCACGTAGGAGTTCAATAACAGAACCCATCCCACCCAGTTGTTATCAGCGTAGGTTTCGAGACTTTTAGTTAGTCTCGAAGGGGGAAATGTCGTGTATTAGGATTATGCCTTTGTTAATGTTTTCATGAAGAATGGAATGTTTTGTTTCTCTTAGTTCAAATGATATCCGCTGGAGGGTGCGCCCCAGGGGAACTGGTGATTGGCCAGAAGATGGAGCAACCCCTTTTTTGCATTGTTTATAAGTCTACTGCAAGGACGAAGTAGAAGTCAGAGCGGCCATTCAAATCTGAGGCGTCGCTCCTCCCTCCTGGTGGGCTGTCACTGTTCCACTTATGCCGGAAGCTTGTAATATGAATAAACTTATGACCAGGTTCAGTAATGAGCAGACTCCTTTGTTCATCAGCAATAATTGCCAGCACTTACGCGTTTTCGAAAAGTTCAATAACGGGAAACCCATCCAACACCAGTTGTGTTTTCAGGGGTAATTGGGGTTCAATAACAGAAAACCCATCCAACACAGTGGGGGATCCGTGGGGATTTCAAAAAAAAAAAACCCATCCAACATAGTTGTGATCACGGAAAGTAGTTCAAAAACCAAAAACCCCACCCAAAAACCCCATTTGTGAAAACCCGGGGGGAGGATTTAAAATAACAAAAAACCCAATCCAACACCGGGTTTTTTGGATAAAGTAAGGAGTTCAAAAACAAAAAAAACCCACCCAAAAACCCCCATTTTGTGATAAACGGTAGGGAATTTCCAATTTTAACCGGAAACCCCAATCAAAACCACGTTGGGATGGGGGGGTAGGGGGTTCAATAACAAAAAACCCCTCCAACACCAGTTGGTATCAGGGTGGGAGTTTTCAATAAAAAAAAAAACCCACCCAAAAAAAGTTGTGATACGTGGGAAATTTTCAAAACAAGAAAAAACCATCAAAAACCAGTTGTATCACTTTTTAGGATTTCAATAACAAAAAAGCCCATCCAAACCCCAATTTGTGATACGTAGGGTTCAAAATAAAAAACCCAAAACACCTTTGTGAGGTCTGTTTTACGAAGTGAATTTTTAAAGCAATGTTTTTTTTTTTTAAGGTTTTTAATTTTTTTTTCGTTTAAAAGCAATTAATTTGTTTCCCTACAGAAATTTCCAGGGGAAATTTACCCCCAGGTTTAATATTCCAAATAGCATGTAAATTAATGCTGTCCTGTTCCCAAGAGGTGGGGGAAAACCATTATAACTATTTTCAATGTTCATTATGTTCAATACAGGGGTTGAAATCCCAAATAGAAACCTATTCCCTTATAGGCATATTTGGGACCAGAGAAACCAGAAAAATTTATCGGGGCTCTGTAAAAAAAAAAAAGACCCCGAAACCTGTAAAGGAAAAACATTTTTGGCCAAAATTTGGGCGAAAGCCGGGGTCATGTGAGGGAAAATTTTTTTTTTTAAAAACATAAGGGACCTTTTTATTAAGTCAGACGAAAAGGCCCCCTTTATTTGTCGGGTCCATTTCCACCCTGAATTGTTGGGAAAAAATTGTCTGAGTTAACTGGGGGAATATAGGGAAAATTTGAGGGATCCTTTAATGGGGTAAAAAAACCCATTTTGACTGAGTTTTCTAAATTTTCCCTTTTAGTTCAGAAGGGGGGATAGCTGGGGGGCCCTTTTATTTATTTCATTTAAAAAAGGAAAAATCCTTTTAAACCCGGGGTTTAAAATTGGGTTTAGGAATGGGAACTTTTTGCTCCCTAAAAGACCCTTTTTAATTGTTTTCCGCTCACGGGGGGGGAATACTGGGAAATTTAAACATTGTGAGGGTCTTTTCGGGGCCCTTTCCCGACACAAAAAGAACGGGAAATGGCCCTGGCCAAGGGCTGGGAATTTGTGTCGGCTCCCCGGTTTTAGGGTCAGTTTTTCTAACTTACTAAAAAGGGAAATTTAAAATTAATAAACCCATATAAAAACTAAAAAAAGGCATCGAAAAAATAACCTACTGAATTAAAATTCCGGGAGTTTTTTATTTTAAGCAAAAAAACGGGTAGGTTTCAATTCATTTAAATTTTACACAGACCCACAGGTAGCATCCCTTCCAGTTTTCCCCAAGAGAACCCTTTCCCCACGGGAGGGTTTTTGCCCTTTTGGGAAAAAGGGTAGTCTACAAAAAAAAAGATTTCTATGGGTTTGTTTTTGATTTCCAGGGGAGGGGCCAAAAACGTTTTTGTTTTTTGTTGCTTGGAAAAAACCACAGTCTATGTTTTGTATTTTTATTTGTTGCAGGGGGGGGGTTTTGGGGGAAACCCCATAAAAATTTAAAATTTTTTAGGGGGGTGGAACACCTTTTTAAATAGTCCCCATACAGTGCATGTTTTTTTCTCCCCACCCAAAACCCCGGGGGGTTGGGGGGGGGGAGATGAGTGTTTAAAGGGATTGTTTACATGCCTGTAGTCGGGGGCAAACCCAAAACCCCAAAACCAAAATCCTTTTGGTTAGGCCCCAAAAACGGCCCCCGTTTCCCCCCCCATAGTGCGGGACCCTTGGGTTAATTCAGGGTACCATTTGGGTTTCCAGACGTTCCCGTCTTCTCTGACAATTTGAGGAGGAGTGAAGCCCAAAAAGATACACATTTGGGGGTTTAACCGCCAGGCTCATTTATACCCCCCCTTTTTTATAAAACTCTCCGGGTTTGGTCCCAAAGGGGCCCCATGTTCCTTTTTTAAGTTTTTTAATTTTGACCAGGTCCACGGGGCTTGGGGGTTTTCAAAAGAGTGAAACTTAAAAGGGAAAATAATTTTCCCAAATTTGGGGACGAAATTTTCCTTTTCTACTAGTTCCCCGGGCCCCCCAAAAAAAAACCAGGATTTATTTATTTGGGTTTATGTTGTTTTTTATAAAAGGCGTGGGTTGGGGGTTCAAATTTTGAGAGTGGGGCCCTTCTTGAAAGAACGGACCCACTTGCATTGACCGGGCCGGGGGGCCAATTACCATGTCAGGGGGTTTTGGCCCTTTTTCCAAAGGGTTTAAGAACACTGAGGGGGACTGTTTTTTTGTGTGGGTTGGGGGTTGGGGCCTTTGTAAATTTTTTTTTTGGGCATGTGTTACATTTGAAAAGGTAATGAACATGGGGGGGAAGGGGGGGACGATCCCCAAAATTTAAATTTAACCTCCCAAGATCCCTAAAAACCTCCCTTTAAACCCATTCGCGGGAAGGTCTACACCCAACATTGGGAAGGTTTTAATTTCCGGGGGTTGTGGCGATGCACGCCCCAAAGAAGATAAAAACCCTTTGCTAATTTTCCGATGGTGTATCTATTTCCCCTGGGGCCTTGGCCCCCAAAACTAATTTTTTACCCCTTAGTGCTGCACACCCCTTAGGAAAACTAGGGCTTTCAAAAACCCATGGGGAAATTTTTCACAAATTTCAGTTTTCCCGGGTTTTCAAACCGTTAAATAGTTATACGTTGATATTGATACTGATTTTTGGGGATAAAAGGTTTGAAAAAAAGGGGCCATTTCCCCGAAATTGGGAAAGGAGACATTAAAAACTTGGGGCTGCCACTTTTGACTTGAGTATTTTTCCTACTATTTGTAAATCAAACAACAGAAAATTTTGATGCCCTTTTGGGTTGTGGGGGCTGGGTTGTTTAGGGGAAAGCAGGAACTCTAATTGGGTTTTTGGTCCCCCGAGGGGGGGAACGTTTCCCTTGTCCTTTTCGGCTAACAGGGGTTTAAGGGGGCAGGAGGTCGGAACCCCAGGCCCCGGTTGTTGCAGCACAACCCGGGCCTTTTTGGGGGCCCTTTGTAACTTTGGCTAGTTCTTGGGAGTTTTTTTCCCCAATAGGAGAGCTAGTCCTTTTTCCCCGGGGCCCTAAAAATTTTCCTAGGGGAAAATCCCATCGGATTTGGGGCTTTTTCCAGCCCAAAGAGACCGGGGAAACCGGGCTAAGTTTGAAATAAAAAATGATAGCCCACAGCTTTCCCAAACCTCAGCAAACGGTACTTTTGGAATCCCCTGGTCACGGACCTCTGTCTGTCCCCTTACCCGGCATTTTTAGAATCATGAAGCACGAACCCCAAAAGCCGGGGGGCCCCAAAAACCCCCCCCCCCCCCCCCTGGGTTTGAAACCACGCCCATTTACAACGGGGATTACAACCAGTTCTTTTCTGGAATTTTGGCCCCTCAATTTTTGGTTTTTCAAAGGTTTATCCCTTTAATCCCCAAAAACGGTGTTTTTTTTCAAAAACCCCTTTGATTTTTTAATATGCAGGGGCATATTTCTTTGAAAGGGAAAACATTAAATGTACCCCCTCTCCATAGGGGCCAACTCCCGCAAGGGTTTAACCCAAAATTTGCTCCAGGGTCGGGCTTTGAAAAAAGGGACCCTGGCCCGGGTAACCCCACTCCTCTGCTTGGTTTTTAAAATCCTTTTGTTTCTTTTGGTCTTTCTTAAAAAATAAAAAAAAAAATAAAAACGTACAGATGTTTTACGGATTTTAAATTATAAAGGGACAAAGAGCCTTGTAAAGGGGCAAATATTCCCGTCCTTAAATAGGGGGCCCTGTGTAAAAGGGGATGAAAAGTTAAAGATGTTTATAAGTTTTATACGGGGTCTTGAAAATGTTCATCCCTTTCCCCAAAGGGTTTTAAATACGGGGGTTCAGTGCCGGGGAAAATACAGTGCCTGAAAAAAAAGGTATTCATCCCCCTTGGCGTTTTTCCTTTTTTTTCCCTTAAAACCTGTAATTTAAAGGTTTTTATTGGTTTTCAAGGGGACTTTAACACAAAATAGTCCAAATTGGTGAAGGGGAAAAAAAAAAAAAATTTACTGTTTCAAAAAAAAATAAAAAAAAAACGAAAAGTGGGCGTGATATGTTTTCACCCCCTTGCTAGAAGCCCCTAAATAAGATTGGTGCAAAAACCAATTACCTTAGAAGTCACAAATTAGTTTAAAAAAGTCCACCTGTGTGCAATCTAAGTGTACATGTCTGTCACATGATCTCAGTTTTAATATACACCTGTTTTGAAAGGCCCGAGTTTCAACACCACAAGCAAGGGGCACCACCAAGCAAGGGACCAGAAAACCAAAGGGGAGCTCCTCCAAACAGGTAGGGGGCAAAGTTTTGGAGTAAGTCAGGGGGGGTTATAAAAAAAAATCTGAACCTTTTAACATCCCAGAGTACCATAAACCCTATTAAAAAATTAAAGAATATGGCACCAAAAAAAACCTGCCAAGAGAGGGCCCCCACCAAAACTCACGGACCCCAGGAAAAGGAGGGCATTAATCAGAGAGGAAAAAAAGAGGAGCTGCAAAACTCCACACGGGGATTTGGGGGGTATTGCCAAGGACCACTTTAAGCCGTACACTCCACAGAGCTGGGCCCCTTTACGAAGAGTGGCCAGAAAAAAGCAATTTCTTTAAGAAAAAAAAAAAAGCAAACACGTTTGTGTTCGCCAAAAAGGATGGGGGGAGACTCCCCCCAAAATATGGAAAAAGGGGACTCTGGTCAGAGAGACTAAAATTGAGCTTTTTGGCCCTCAAGGGAAAAAAAGCTATGTTGGGCAAACCCCCCCAAAATCCTATCACCCGAGAAAACCCTCCCCAAGTGAAGCATGGTGGTGGGAGGGATCGGGGGGAAATTTTTTTG
>JAGTTL010001484.1:0-13709 GCA_036851935.1 Coregonus suidteri | reverse complement strand
GACCCCACGGGGTGAGATCTTGTATGGAGCCCCAGATCGAGGGAGATTATCAGTGGTCTTGTATGTCTTCCATTTCCTAATAATTGCTCCCACAGTTGATTTCTTCAAACCAAGCTGCTTTACCTATTGCAGATTCAGTCTTCCCAGCCTGGTGCAGGTCTACAATTTTGTTTCTGGTGTCCTTTGACAGCTCTTTGGTCTTGGCCATAGTGGAGTTTGGAGTGTGACTGTTTGAGGTTGTGGACAGGTGTCTTTTATATTGATAACAAGTTCAAACAGGTGCCATTAATACAGGTAACGAGTGGAGGACAGAGGAGCCTCTTAAAGAAGAAGTTACAGGTCAGTAAGAGCCAGAAATCTTGCTTGTTTGTAGGCGACCAAATACTTATTTTCCCCACCATAATTTGCAAATAAATTCATAAAAAATCCTACAATGTGATGTTCTGGAATTTTTTTCCTAAATTTGTCTGTCATTGTTGACGTGTACCTATGATGAAAATTATAGGCCTCTCTCATCTTTTTAAGTGGGAGAACTTGCACAATTGGTGGCTGACTAAATACTTTTTTTCCCCACTGTATTTCCCTCATTAAAATGCAAATACATTTATAACATTTTTTTCTGGATTTTTTTGTTGTTATTCTGTCTCTCACTGTTCAAATAAACCTACCATTAAAATTATAGACTGATCATTTCTTTGTCAGTGGGCAAACGTACAAAATCAGCAGGGGATTAAATACTTTTTTCCCTCACTGTATAAGGAATAAGGCAACTCGTTCTCATTCTGAGAAATAAGGTAGGGCACTTGATTTCAACATCTGAACAAAGTGGTCAGGCTAACATGCTTTTCAAACAGTTGGAGACAGACCGAAGGGTGTGTTCATAATAATTCAACTGTTCAACCTTGTTCACTAGCAAATAGATCCAAATTGGCTAAACTTGAAATATAAAGATTAGCTCGCTAATCACTTGCATGTGGGCTTGAGAGATTGTTGATGAGACCTGTGTTAATTTTCTATAGCCTAATGCCTGCTACAAGAAGTTAGTCATTTACATTTTAGTCATTTAGCAGACGCTCTTATCCAGAGCAACTTACAGTTAGTGAGTGCATAATTTTTTTTTTTTTACTGGCCCCCTGTGGGAATCAAACCCACAACCCTGGCGTTGCAAGCGCCATGCTCTACCAACTGAGCTACATAATGCACATTCACATTATTAGTGAATGTGCATTATGCATGGTTCTAGATAAATTTGTATCAAAAATGGCATTTTCGTAGACAGACTTGAAAGCCAGATCAGTGATTATTGCACAAAAAAAAGCTGGTTAAACTATTTTGCTGAAATAATTAAATTATTAGTGGGTCTTATGGTTGTGGAAGGCTTATATTTAACCTAGGTATAACTTCACAAGCCCTGAATTCATTAGATTATTGCTGACTGTTTGAAATGCAATGTATTTGACCTTTAATTGTACAACAACGCTTATTTAGAGAAAATACAAATTGAGATATACTGTATATATGATTTTTTAGAGATTGAAATCTTTGGCCTGAATGCCAAGCATCACGTCTGGAGGAAACCTGGCACCATCCCTACGGTGAAGCATGGTGGTGGCAGCATCATGCTGTGGGGATGTTTTTCAGCGGCAGGGACTGGGAGACTAGTCAGGATCGAGGCAAAGATGAACAGAGCAAAGTACAGAGAGATCCTTCATGAAAACCTGCTCCAGAGCGCTCAGGACCTCAGACTGGGGCGAAGGTTCACCTTCCAACAGGACAAGTCTCTGAATGTCTTTGAGTGGCCCAGCCAGAGCCCGGACTTGATCGAACATCTCTGGAGAGACCTGAAAATAGCCGTGCAGCAATGCTCCCCATCCAACCTGACAGAGCTTGAGAGGATCTGCAGAGAAGAATGGGAGAAACTCTCCAAATACAGTTGTGTCAAGCTTGTAGCGTCATACCCAAGAAGACTCAAGGCTGTAATCACTGCCAAAGGTGCTTCAACAATGTACTGAGTAAAGGGTCTGAATACTTATGTATTCCGTTTTATTTTTATTTTTTATAAATGTTCAAACATTTCTAAAAACCTGTTTTTGCTTTGTCAGTATGGGGGTATTGTGTGTGTAAATTGATGAAGGGGAAAAAAACGATTTAATCAATTTTAGAATAAGGCTGTAACGTAACAAAATGTGGAAAAAGTCAAGGGGTCTGAATACTTTCCGAATGCACTGTATCAATCGAACAGGGTTTATTAAAAATAGACACTTACAAACATATACAATAACATGTTTCAGTTTAATACAATACGCAAAAAAATGAACGTTTTACATCTTCCTATGTCTGAGGGTGGTTTTAACCTTCCAGCCTTGGAATTGTATCAACTCACTACCCAAGGCTTTTACTTGCGACATATAGTTAAATGCACTAAAGAGGAACAATGGGTACATATTGAAGATGCGCATGCTCATCCCCAGAATCTTTTTACGTGTCTATTTTCAAAGATAAAGCTAAACATTAACAACTTCATAGTTAAGAACACGATAACAATATGGAAGACAATGAAAAGTTTTTCTATAAGAACCAATATCACTTCCTAAAAATACAACCTTATGGAACAATCCTTGGATAGTTTTTTTCAGATTTCACAAATAAATTGGGCCAAATGGAAAACTAAAAGGAATAGAAACAGGAAATGATTTGGTAACAGGAAATACATTTATTTCCATAACAGAATTAAGAAGTCTGCACTGACCAATAGTTTCAAGTACATGCAACTTAAAAGTTATTTTTATCAGGACATTTTGAATTGAAATTTTTTGGACATCAGAGCAACCTTGAGGGATTCTTATTTGAGTCAGAAAAGGATGTTCATGTGATAGGGAAGATATACAAAATCTTGCAGAGAGCATATCCAACTGACAATCTCTTAGAAAATATTTATAAACTATTGAAACCAAGACTTTAAAAGAACTGATGTTGTCACAAGATGGAGGGAATGATGGAGCATAACTAACAAAATTACAGTTAACAAAATGTACGATTAATCCACTATACATTAATACAGTTGAAGTCGGATGTTTACATACACCTTAGCCAAATACATTTAAACTCAGTTTTTCACAATTCCTGACATTTAATCCTAGTAAAAATTCCCTGTTTTATAATAATAATAATAATATAATATGCCATTTAGCAGACGCTTTTATCCAAAGCGACTTACAGTCATGCGTGCATACATTTTTTTTTTTGTGTATGGGTGGTCCCGGGGATCGAACCCACTACCTTGGCGTTACAAGCGCCGTGCTCTACCAGCTGAGCTACAGAGGACCACAGTTTTTTAGGTCAGTTAGGATCACCACTTTATTTTAAGAATGTGAAATGTCAGAATAATAGTAGAGAGAATGATTTATTTCAGCTTTTATTTCTTTCATCACATTCCCAGTGGGTCAGAAGTTTACATACACTCAATTAGTATTTGATACATTGTTTAACTTGGGTCAGGTTTGTAGGCCTCCTTGCTCGCACACGCTTTTTCAGTTCTGCCCACACATTTTCTATAGGATTGAGGTCAGGGCTTTGTGATGGCCAGTCCAATACCTTGACTTTGTTGTACTTAAGCCATTTTGCCACAACTTTGGAAGTATGCTTGGGGTCATTGTCCATTTGGAAGACCCATTTGCGACCAAGCTTTAACTTCCTGACTGATGTCTTGAGATGTTGCTTCAATATATCCACATAATTGTCCTTCCTCATGATGCCATCTATTTTGTGAAGTGCACCACTCCCTCCTGCAGCAAAGCACCCCCACAGCATGATGCTGCCACCCCCGTGCTTCACGGTTGGGATGGTGTTCTTCGGCTTGTAACCGTTCTCCTTTTTCCTCCAAACATAACAGTGGTCATTATGGCCAAACAGTTCTATTTTTGTTTCATCAGACCAGAAGACATTTCTCCAAAAAGTACGATCTTTGTCCCCATGTGCAGTTGCAAACCGTAGTCTGGCTTTTTTATGGCAGTTTTGGAGCAGTGGCTTCTTCCTTGCTGAGCGGCCTTTCAGGTTATGTCGATATAGGACTGGTTTTACTGTGGATATAGATACTTTTGTACCTGTTTCCTCCAGCATCTTCACAAAGTACGTTAATCTCTAGGAGACAGAAAACATCTCCTTCCTGAGCGGTATGACGGCTGCGTGGTCCCATGGTGTTTATACTTGCTTATTATTGTTTGTACAGATGAACGTGGTACCTTCAGGCATTTGGAAATTGCTCCCAAGGATGAACCAGACTTGTGGAGGTCTACAACTTTCTCCACCCTGTGAAGTTCATAAATTATTTCATCTGTAGCCTAATAAACTGCATGGTTTCCCTAGTCATAGTGGGAGGACCACACAACATATACTACATTACCAAAAGTATGTGGACACCTGCTCGTCGAACATCTCATTCCCAAATCATGGGCATTAATATGGAGTTGGTACCCCCTTTCCTGCTATAACAGCCTCCACTCTTCTGGGAAGGCTTTCCACTAGATGTTGGAACATTGCTGTGGGGACTTGCTTCCATTCAGCCACGAGCATTAGTGAGGTCAGGCACTGATGTTGGTCGATTAGGCCTGGCTCGCAGTCGAAGGCATTTCCACCGCCCTTTCTCGCATAATTAATTTTACGAACACAAAAAGATCCCGCCATTTCGAACGAAGGAATTATCCGTCGGCATTTATACCATTGTGCCAAAACTTCCTGTTTCCATCACAGCTGTCGTGATTTTTTTGATACGGTATGACTTTACTTGCATAAAAACTGTGAATGGAAACGTGGTTTATTTCTCTCTTTATTTCTCTCTCCATATCTCTCGCAATTCCTCTCTCTCTCTCTGTTCCTCTCTCTCTCCGTTTCTCTCTATTTCTCTCTCCGTTTCTCTCTATTTCACACAGAATGATTCATGTTGATTATTTTTTTGGGTGGAGCCAGGGGACAATCATCTTTGTTGAATAGTGTCCGCTCTTCTCCTTTCATATCAGTCAGAACACTACTACAAGAAGGAATCCATAACAAAACCCCCCCTTACCTCCCTTAATGACAGCCCTGATGGTGAAATTCTCCTGACTTTGAGGCAAGACTTCAGTCCACTGGATTGACAAAGCCCTTGTGAAAACGATGATCTGTATTTAAAAGGCAGAGACAGTGTACTGATGGAGATAGTTGAAACGTTGGAGTGGGAAGATGCACACACATTTTGAGACAGTGATGGGTTTTGACATCCTCCTGGTGTCTCACTGAAAGCCCTCCCCGGGAGGCCTGTTTCTGAAGGACGTTCCTGAATGTCAGATTGTGTCTGTCTGTGTGTGGTGGGAGGATTAATGGGGCAAATAACTTTAAAGCGACACACAATGATACCCAGAGAGAACTTCTCTCTCAGAATATGTGAATTCTCAGAAAGTATGAGAGCTGTAATTGTTGTTATCGCTGAGGCCTATCTATCACAGCTCTCTGTCCTCTGTTCTCTCAAACCTAACATAGCTCTCTGTCCTCTCTGTTCTCTCAAACCTAACATAGCTCTCTGTCCTCTCTGTTCTCTCACTCTCAAACCTAACACAGCTCTCTGTCCTCTCTGTTCTCTCAAACCTAACATAGCTCTCTGTCCTCTGTTCTCTCAAACCTAACATAGCTCTCTGTCCTCTGTTCTCTCAAACCTAACATAGCTCTCTGTCCTCTGTTCTCTCAAACCTAACATAGCTCTCTGTCCTCTCTGTTCTCTCAAACCTAACATAGCTCTCTGTCCTCTGTCCTCTCAAACCTAACATAGCTCTCTGTCCTCTCAAACCTAACACAGCTCTCTGTCCTCTCTGTTCTCTCAAACCTAACATAGCTCTCTGTCCTCTCAAACCTAACATAGCTCTCTGTCCTCTGTCCTCTCTGTTCTCTCAAACCTAACATAGCTCTCTGTCCTCTGTTCTCTCTGTTCTCTCAAATCTAACATAGCTCCCTGTCCTCTCTGTTCTCTCAAACCTAACATAGCTTCCTGTCCTCTCTGTCCTCTCAAACCTAACATAGCTCTCTGTCCTCTGTTCTCTCAAACCTAACATAGCTCTCTGTCCTCTGTCCTCTCAAACCTAACATAGCTCTCTGTCCCATGTTCTCTCAAACCTAACATAGCTCTCTGTCCTCTCTTTTCTCCCAAACCTAACATAGCTCTCTGTCCTCTGTCCTCTCAAACCTAACATAGCTCTCTGTCCTCTGTTCTCTCTGTTCTCTCAAACCTAACATAGCTCTCTGTCCTCTCTGTTCTCTCAAACCTAACATAGCTCTCTGTCCTCTATGTTCTCTCAAACCTAACATAGCTCTCTGTCCTCTGTTCTCTCAAAGCTAACAAAGCTCTCTGTCCTCTCTGTTCTCTCAAACCTAACATAGCTCTCTGTCCTCTGTCCTCTCAAACCTAACATAGCTCTCTGTCCTCTCTGTTCTCTCAAACCTAACACAGCTCTCTGTCCTCTGTTTTCTCACTCTCAAACCTAACATAGCTCTCTGTCCTCTCTGTTCTCTCAAACCTATCACAGCTTTCTGTCCTCTGTTCTCTCAAACCTAACATAGCTCTCTGTCCTCTGTTCTCTCAAACCTAACATAGCTCTCTGTCCTCTGTTCTCTCAAACCTAACATAGCTCTCTGTCCTCTGTTCTCTCAAACCTAACATAGCTCTCTGTCCTCTCTGTTCTCTCAAACCTAACATAGCTCTCTGTCCTCTCTGTTCTCTCACTCTCAAACCTAGCACAGCTCTCTGTCCTCTGTTCTCTCAAACCTAACACAGCTCTCTGTCCTCTCTGTTCTCTCAAACCTAACACAGCTCTCTGTCCTCTCTGTTCTCTCAAAGATAACATAGCTATCTGTCCTCTCTGTTCTCTCAAACCTAACATAGCTCTCTGTCCTCTCTGTTCTCTCAAACCTAACATAGCTCTCTGTCCTCTGTCCTCTCAAACCTAACATAGCTCTCTGTCCTCTCAAACCTAACACAGCTCTCTGTCCTCTCTGTTCTCTCAAACCTAACATAGCTCTCTGTCCTCTCAAACCTAACATAGCTCTCTGTCCTCTGTCCTCTCTGTTCTCTCAAACCTAACATAGCTCTCTGTCCTCTGTTCTCTCTGTTCTCTCAAATCTAACATAGCTCCCTGTCCTCTCTGTTCTCTCAAACCTAACATAGCTTCATGTCCTCTCTGTCCTCTCAAACCTAAACATAGCTCTCTGTCCTCTGTTCTCTCAAACCTAACATAGCTCTCTGTCCTCTGTCCTCTCAAACCTAACATAGCTCTCTGTCCCCTGTTCTCTCAAACCTAACATAGCTCTCTGTCCTCTCTTTTCTCCCAAACCTAACATAGCTCTCTGTCCTCTGTCCTCTCAAACCTAACATAGCTCTCTGTCCTCTGTTCTCTCTGTTCTCTCAAACCTAACATAGCTCTCTGTCCTCTCTGTTCTCTCAAACCTAACATAGCTCTCTGTCCTCTATGTTCTCTCAAACCTAACATAGCTCTCTGTCCTCTGTTCTCTCAAAGCTAACAAAGCTCTCTGTCCTCTCTGTTTTCTCGAACCTAACATAGCTCTCTGTCCTCTGTCCTCTCAAACCTAACATAGCTCTCTGTCCTCTCTGTTCTCTCAAACCTAACACAGCTCTCTGTCCTCTGTTTTCTCACTCTCAAACCTAACACAGCTCTCTGTCCTCTCTGTTCTCTCAAACCTAACATAGCTCTCTGTCCTCTGTCCTCTCAAACCTAACACAGCTCTCTGTCCTGTCTGTCCTCTCAAACCTAACACAGCTCTCTGTCCTGTCTTCTCAAACCTAACACAGCTCTCTGTCCTCTCTGTCCTCTCAAACCTAACATAGCTCTCTGTCCTCTGTTCTCTCAAACCTAACATAGCTCTTTGTCCTCTGTTCTCTCAAACCTAACATAGCTCTCTGTCCTCTCTGTTCTCTCAAACCTAACACAGCTCTCTGTCCTCTCTGTTCTCTCAAACCTAACACAGCTCTCTGTTTTGAAGTGTGTTTCAGGTAGATGTTTTGAAGTGTGTTTCAGGTAGAAGTCTTGAAGTGTGTTTCAGGTAGAAGTCTTGAAGTGTGTTTCAGGTAGAAGTCTCAAAGTGTGTTTCAGGTAGAAGTCTCGAAGTGTGTTTCAGGTAGAAGTCTCGAAGTGTATTTCAGGTAGATGTCTTGAAGTGTGTTTCAGGTAGAAGTCTCGAAGTGTGTTTCAGGTAGAAGTCTCGAAGTGTATTTCAGGTAGAAGTCTCGATGTCACACCCTGGCTCTGGGGACTCTATATGTTGAGCCAGGGTGTGTATATTCTATGTTTTGTATTTCTGTGTTGGCCAGAGTGGTTCCCAATCAGAGGCAACGAGTGTCAGCTGTTGCTGGTTGTCTCTGATTGGGAGCCATATTTATAGAGGCTGTTTTCCCACAATAGTTGGGGGATCTTGTTCCAGTTGGTTTGTTCCTTTTGGTCTGTACCGTAGGACTGCACGTATCGTTTGTTGTTTTTGTTCGAGTGTTTACTCTCTTTAAATAAAGTATGTGTGCTTTCAACGCTGTGCCTTGGTCTACTCCGTCTAACGATCGTGACAGAAGATCCCACCATACCAGGACCAAGCAGCGTGTCCAGGAGCAGGCGGCCTGGACATGGGAGGAAGCGCCGGGAAAGGAGCTGGAAAGGTTGGCGATGGCCCAGGTGGGCAAATCGTGGTCCTGGGAGGACATGCTCGGGGGCGAGGGGCAAGGGGCCATGGGCTAAGATTAAGGCCCTGGCGAGAGAGGAGCAACGGCGTCAGCAGTGTCGTCGTCGGACGGACGAGAGGCAACCCCAGAAATTTTTTAGGGGGGGGGCACACGGCATGGGCGACTGGGCAGCAGGAGGCTGCCACAGGGCGAAATGGGAGACGAGGAGAGAAGGCCACCGGGTTACGGGAGCCATTGGTGAGAGGAGGGAAGGAAGTTGTAGAGGCACGGCGAGAGGTACTGAGGTGTATTGCCAGTCCGGTCCGGCCCGTTCCTGATCCCCGTTTAAGGCCAGTGGTGTGTGTTCCCAGTACGGTCCGGCCTGTTCCTGTTCCTCGCACCAAGCCTACGGTGTGCGTCTCCAGCCCGGCCCGGCCTGTTCCTGCTCCACGCACCAAGCCTACGGTGCGCGTCGCCAGCCCGGCCCGGCCTGTTCCTGCCACTCGCACCAAGCCTACGGTAAGCGTCGTCAGCCCGGCCCGGCCTGTTCCTGCCACTCGCACCAAGCCAGGGGTGCGAGTTGTCAGCCCGGTAAGGCCCGTTCCTGCTCCACGCACCAAGCCTACGGTGCGCATCGCCAGCCCGGCCCGGCCTGTTCCTGCTCCTCGCACCAAGCCTACGGTGCGCGTCGCCAGCCCGGCCCAGCCTGTTCCTGCTCCTCGCACCAAGCCTACGGTGTGCGTCGCCAGCCCGGCCCGGCCTGTTCCTGCTCCACGCACCAAGCCTACGGTGCGCGTCGCCAGCCCGGCCCGGCCTGTTCCTGCTCCTCGCACCAAGCCTAACACAGCTCTCTGTCCTCTCTGTTCTCTCAAACCTAACACAGCTCTCTGTCCTCTCTGTTCTCTCAAAGATAACATAGCTATCTGTCCTCTCTGTTCTCTCAAACCTAACATAGCTCTCTGTCCTCTCTGTTCTCTCAAACCTAACATAGCTCTCTGTCCTCTGTCCTCTCAAACCTAACATAGCTCTCTGTCCTCTCAAACCTAACACAGCTCTCTGTCCTCTCTGTTCTCTCAAACCTAACATAGCGCTCTGTCCTCTCAAACCTAACATAGCTCTCTGTCCTCTCTGTTCTCTCAAACCTAACATAGCTCTCTGTCCTCTGTTCTCTCTGTTCTCTCAAATCTAACATAGCTCCCTGTCCTCTCTGTTCTCTCAAACCTAACATAGCTTCCTGTCCTCTCTGTCCTCTCAAACCTAACATAGCTCTCTGTCCTCTGTTCTCTCAAACCTAACATAGCTCTCTGTCCTCTGTCCTCTCAAACCTAACATAGCTCTCTGTCCCCTGTTCTCTCAAACCTAACATAGCTCTCCCGTCCTCTCTTTTCTCCCAAACCTAACATAGCTCTCTGTCCCTCTGTCCTCTCAAACCTAACATAGCTCTCTGTCCTCTGTTCTCTCTGTTCTCTCAAAACCTAACATAGCTCTCTGTCCTCTCTGTTCTCTCAAACCTAACATAGCTCTCTGTCCTCTATGTTTTCTCTCAAACCTAACATAGCTCTCTGTCCTCTGTTCTCTCAAAGCTAACAAAGCTCTCTGTCCTCTCTGTTCTCTCAAACCTAACATAGCTCTCTGTCCTCTGTCCTCTCAAACCTAACATAGCTCTCTGTCCTCTCTGTTCTCTCAAACCTAACACAGCTCTCTGTCCTCTCTGTTCTCTCAAACCTAACATAGCTCTCTGTCCTCTCAAACCTAACACAGCTCTCTGTCCTGTCTGTCCTCTCAAACCTAACACAGCTCTCTGTCCTGTCTGTTCTCTCAACCCTAACACAGCTCTCTGTCCTCTCTGTCCTCTCAAACCTAACATAGCTCTCTGTCCTCTGTTCTCTCAAACCTAACATAGCTCTTTGTCCTCTGTTCTCTCAAACCTAACATAGCTCTCTGTCCTCTCTGTTCTCTCAAACCTAACACAGCTCTCTGTCCTCTCTGTTCTCTCAAACCTAACACAGCTCTCTGTTTTGAAGTGTGTTTCAGGTAGATGTTTTGAAGTGTGTTTCAGGTAGAAGTCTTGAAGTGTGTTTCAGGTAGAAGTCTCAAAGTGTGTTTCAGGTAGAAGTCTCGAAGTGTGTTTCAGGTAGAAGTCTCGAAGTGTATTTCAGGTAGATGTCTTGAAGTGTGTTTCAGGTAGAAGTCTCGAAGTGTGTTTCAGGTAGAAGTCTCGAAGTGTATTTCAGGTAGAAGTCTCGATGTCACACCCTGGCTCTGGGGACTCTATATGTTGAGCCAGGGTGTGTATATTCTATGTTTTGTATTTCTGTGGTGGCCAGAGTGGTTCCCAATCAGAGGCAACGAGTGTCAGCTGTTGCTGGTTGTCTCTGATTGGGAGCCATATTTATAGAGGCTGTTTTCCCACAATAGTTGGGGGATCTTGTTCCAGTTGGTTTGTTCCTTTTGGTCTGTACCGTAGGACTGCACGTATCGTTTGTTGTTTTTGTTCGAGTGTTTACTCTCTTTAAATAAAGTATGTGTGCTTTCAACACTGCGCCTTGGTCTACTCCGTCTAACGATCGTGACACTCGAAGTGTGTTTCAGGTAGATGTCTCGAAGTGTGTTTCAGGTAGAAGTCTCGAAGTGTGTTTCAGGTAGATGTCTCGAAGTGTGTTTCAGGTAGAAGTCTCGAAGTGTGTTTCAGGTAGATGTCTCGAAGTGTGTTTCAGGTAGAAGTCTCGAAGTGTGTTTCAGGTAGAAGTCTCGAAGTGTATTTCAGGTAGAAGTCTCGAAGTGTGTTTCAGGTAGAAGTCTCGAAGTGTATTTCAGGTAGAAGTCTCGAAGTGTGTTTCAGGTAGAAGTCTCGAAGTGTGTTTCAGGTAGAAGTCTCGAAGTGTGTTTCAGGTAGAAGTCTCGAAGTGTGTTTCAGGTAGAAGTCTCGAAGTGTGTTTCAGGTAGATGTCTCGAAGTGTGTTTCAGGTAGAAGTCTCGAAGTGTGTTTCAGGTAGAAGTCTCAAAGTGTGTTTCAGGTAGAAGTCTCGAAGTGTGTTTCAGGTAGAAGTCTCAAAGTGTGTTTCAGGTAGAAGTCTCAAAGTGTGTTTCAGGTAGAAGTCTCGAAGTGTGTTTCAGGTAGAAGTCTCGAAGTTGTTTCAGGTAGAAGTCTCGAAGTGTGTTTCAGGTAGAAGTCTCGAAGTGTGTTTCAGGTAGAAGTCTCGAAGTGTGTTTCAGGTAGAAGTCTCGAAGTGTGTTTCAGGTAGAAGTCTCGAAGTGTGTTTCAGGTAGAAGTCTCGAAGTGTGTTTCAGGTAGAAGTCTCGAAGTGTGTTTTCAGGTAGAAGTCTCGAAGTGTGTTTCAGGTAGAAGTCTCGAAGTGTGTTTCAGGTAGATGTCTCGAAGTGTGTTTCAGGTAGAAGTCTCGAAGTGTGTTTCAGGTAGATGTCTCGAAGTGTGTTTCAGGTAGAAGTCTCGAAGTGTGTTTCAGGTAGAAGTCTCGAAGTGCAGGTAGAAGTCTCGAAGTGTGTTTCAGGTAGAAGTCTCGAAGTGTGTTTCAGGTAGAAGTCTCGAAGTGTGTTTCAGGTAGAAGTCTCGAAGTGTGTTTCAGGTAGAAGTCTCGAAGTGTGTTTCAGGTAGAAGCTCTTATAGCAGCAGAGTCAGAGTGGGGACTCAGTGTTTCTGTAAAATGACTCTGCAGCTACAGGGTAAAGCTTGGGTTTCATTCTGCTATCTTGGTGAGTATGCCTTCTTAAAGGTGTTGGGTTGAAATGGCATTGAGGATTAAAGTGTCTGAGGTGTTGAATGGCGTCACGTTCAAAATAACCACTGCATATTAGTGGGGATTTAGGATCAGCCGTGTTGCTTTCAAAGGCCAACAGGTTTAATTCTATTGATTTTAGAAGCTGTTAAGATTAAACAGAAATTACTTGGGGTTTGTGCTCTGCTGGCATCACGTCAGGTTTTTAAGAGGCATATGGGTATAACAGGTGTTGGTTTTCACATGTGGCGCTCAGGTGATGCCCATCCCAGACCCCACCCCCCCCCCCCCCCCCCCCCCCCACCACTCTCCCTCTCTCCCCAGTCTGTCTACCCTACCAGGGCAGGTGTACCCTTACAGGCGGCAGGCTGCTTTAAGAGAATGGCTCCGCTCCCACAACTCATAAGGTCACACAGGTGTCACTATTACACAGATAATACACCTCCGCCTCCCCCTCACTCACACGTCTTTATCTGGCTCACAACCTGCCCTCTGTGTTGGGTTTATGGAGGAGCCACACACAATGCTCCTCTTACCCAATGAGAGCAGGCGTGGCCACGTCCCTCTCGTTCTCTCTCTCATTCCGTCTATCGCTCTAAAAACGCAGTGGCACGCTCCTGTTTTCTTTTCAGAAAACAGCGTTGCCAGGCAACGGTATAAGGATGAGGATGGAGGAATAAGTGACGGAGGGCGAGAGAAAGAGGGAGGGGGGGGGGGGGGGATGGAGGCAAAGGGTCACTACTCAATCATTCATGGCACATATTCTATGTTTGGGTTAGGCAGTGAGCAGGCATTCTCACAGCCGATTATGAAGGAAAAGGGCAGAACTAAATCCCACTATTACCATGCCTGCTTTTATACCAGCATTTGCGTACACAGAGTGTACAAAACAGGAACACCTTCCTAATATTGAGTTGTACCTCTTTTTGCCCTCAGAACAGCCTCAATTCGTTGGGGGCATGGACTCTACAAGGTGCCGAAAGCGTTCCACAGGGATGCTGGCCCCATGTTGACTCCAATGCTTCCCACAGTTGTGTCAAGTTGGCTGGATGTCCTTTGGGTGGTGGATTATTCTTGATACAGACGGGAAACTGTTGAGCGTGAAAAACCCAGCAGCATTGCAGTTCTTGACACACTCAAAAACCGGTTCGCCTGGCAGCTAATACTATACAGCATTAAAAGGCACTCAAATCTTTTGTCTTCCCATTCACCCTCTGAATGGCACACATTCACAATCCATATCTCAATTGTCTCAACCCTTAAAAAATCCTTCTTTAACCTGT
>JAGTTL010001483.1:0-13709 GCA_036851935.1 Coregonus suidteri | reverse complement strand
CTCCCCCGGTCCCCCCCCGCACACTGGACTATGAAACCGGAAACCCCCTGTATATTTTCCCTCCCTATTTTCACTTTTCTTTTGTATATTTAGCCCCCCCAAAAACCCGGCCCACTTTTTTTTTTTACTTCTGCTTTTTTTTTCTAACACTTTTTTGTTGTTGTTTTATTTTTAAATTTTTTTTTTAAAAATAAATCACTGTTGGTTAAGGGCTGTAAGAAAAGCTTTTCACTGTAATGTCTGCACCTGTTTATCGGGCATGGGGACCAAAAAATTTTTGGATTTTTTTGGTTTTTGAGGACAAAAACCACGTCTCTACCCACACTCCACCCAGAAGGTGGCATTTGGGGCCCCTTTTAACTTTTGGTCTAACACCCCCAAAAAAACCCCCGAAAAGGGAATCATGCTTAGCAAAACCCAAAGGGGCCTTTGGCAGTTTCCCACTGTTCCCAAAGACTGTCTATATAGGGAAAACCGTTTGGGAAAATGTAAACCACTTAACAATGTAGACACCCCTAAAAGATTGGACATGAACTGTTTTGGAAAAACCCTTTTCTTTCTCTACCCATTAAATAAAAACAAAACTATGTTTTAATTTTAAATTTTTATTTTTGTCTAAAGCTGGAAAAAAATACTTGAAATGAGTCACAAAGATAAAATTTGACCTAGGCCAAAAAAAGGGCTTTTTAAAATATAGGGCAGTTTTGGTCCCCAAACCCTGCAGTTTCTGTAGCTTTTTTAAAATTAGTATTTTTCAATTTGTACTCACTTTGGATGGGTTGATTGGGTTCAAACCATGTCTTAAATTTGTTACATAAAAGTTAAAACCCAAAAACACACATTTACAGAGCTGAAAGAATTTTTTCCAGGGGTGTGAAAATAAAATGTAATAAAAAAACTACGGGTGTTTTCAAGAAAAATTGTTCAAAAAATTTTTTCTTACACAAAAATGGGGGTTTTTTTTTGGGTTAGGCCCCGGCCGGATAAAAACAATTTTGGGAATCTCTATTAAGATTTAAGCTAGAAAAATTGAAAGGGGTTTGTGTAACTTTCACTGTAAACGGGAAAAGTACCATTGACTTGCAATGGATTTTTTGCCCCCCCAATTTTTAAAAATTTTGCAGTTAAAACAATAGTAAAAATAAAAAAAACAATATGCCGGATTTATATTGGGGGGCAGTTGTTAAAAATTCCCCAGTTATTTGAAAAACAGTTTGTAGAATCGGGGGATTGATGGTCCATTGGGGATTCAGGGGAATGAATGTCCGTAAAGAGGGGTAAAACCAAACCTGTGGGGCCCAGTCTACCAAAACCCTTTTCCTTTTGTTTTTGGAAGCACCACGCTTTTTAGAAACCTTTTTTTGTTCAAAATGTTTTTCATATTTACAGTACATGGGAGGGCGTGGGGAAAGGGAAAAGGGGGGGAAAGGAACCGGGGATTTTGGATCTCTGACTTTTTTTTTGGGACTGGGACCCCTTTGGTGGGGCCCCTTTTCAGAATTCTTTTGATTCTCTTTTAAACATGCTAAAAACCCTAAAGGACACCCTAGTAAGAGCAGAGGGGAATATTTTTCCTTCTAAAGATTTCCTATCCACCCCCCCTAAATCTTTGTGAAACCCTTGTAATGCGAGCCCGGGGGTATTTTTTTCTTCACCCTAAATACTGGAAATAAAATGTAGTCCTGGGTAAAAATTTCCCCTGAAAAACAAAAGGGTTTTGGTTTTTTCCTGATGTCCCCTTTGGGCTATTTTTATTTGGGAAAAAGGTTGAAAAAATTTGAAAGCTAAAAGGGAGCAACTCAGAACTGCTGAGGGAAAAATCCCCTGTCCCAGAAGTTTAATGTGGGGTTATGTTGTGGGGCCAACTTGGGGTTTAAAGGGCTTGAAGTTGTACAGCCAATATAAAACAGGGGGTTATTGAGAATAATTGTTGTTACAGAGAGAGACATTTTAAATATCCATGATTTTAAAAAACAGAGAGGCATATTATATCCAGATTACAAACAGAGAGAGCCCAATTATACCAGACTTAAAAAACAGGAGAGGCATATTATACCCCTGAACTTACAAAACAGGGGAAAAGACAAAATTTTTCCCCAATGATTTTTACAACAGGGGGAAAACCCCATATTTTTCCCGTGATTTTCAAAAAGGGGAGAGACATTTTATATCCATATTAAAAACAGAGAGAGGAATATTAATCCGACTTACAAACGGGAGAGAGGCATATTATATCCATGATTTAAAACAAAAGAGGGCAAAATTAACCATGATTAAAAACAGAGACAGACATATTATATCCATGACTTAAAAAACAGAGAGAGGCATTTTAATCCATGACTTAAAAAAAGAGACAGACATATTATATCCATAAATTTTACAAACAGAGAGGGGCCCATTTTATATCCATGATTACAAACAGAGAGGACATATTATATCCATGATTTAAAAAAAAAAGAGACATTTTATATCCGGCTTAAAAACAGAAAAGAGACATATTATATCCGGATTAAAAAAGAGACAGACATTTTATACCTGATTACAAACAGAGAGAGGCATATTTTTTACCCAATGACTTAAAAACCAAAAGAAGGAGGCATTTTATACCAGACTTAAAAACAGAAGAGACTTTATTATACCCCAGCACTTCCCCAAAAAAGGAACTTTATTAATCCATGACTTACACAAAAGGGGGAAGACATTATTATATCCATGATTTTACAAAAAGAGACAGAAAATTTTATTCCAGACTTACAAACAGAAAAGAGGCTATTATATCCATGTTAAAAACAGAGAGAGGAAAATTAAATTTCCATGTTTAAACACACAGAGAGGACATATAAAAAACCCTGATTTACAAACAGGGGCCCAACTGGCAGGTTTCTTACTGACATTTTGAACCTCCCCCCTAAACCGGGGTCTGAATACCCATGTTTTCAAGAAGCCCAAACCATTGCCCCGTCCCAAAAAAAAGCGAAAAAAACCCCCTCCAAAAGGGCTTCGCCCCCCAGGGGGCATCCCCGTCGGTAGCCAAAAACCCCGCTTCGAAGACTGGTCTTTGGCTCACATAACACCATCACCCCGGAAACCCTAGACCACCCCAAAATTCCCAGTGTTTTTTTTATGGTGATTTTGGCCATGGGGGGCGCACAATTGGCCCAGGTCTTTCCGGGTGGGGGAAAGGGAAAGGGCCCGGGCGGGGGATGAAAGCCAATTGGTAGGGGCCTTGGCTTTGAAATTTCCAGGGTTGGGGTTTTTTTCCCCAGTTTAAAAAAAGAAAAATGTTGCCTCACAAAACTGAAAGTCGCTCGGAAAAAGAGCTTTCTCCCAAAATAAACTAAATGTTAAATTTTAAATGTAATCTATATCATACGGCTCCCTCTTTTTTAAAAAACTTTGGGGCAGGGTTTTACACTGGGATTTTAAACATTTTAAATAAACCCCAAATTTTTTCTTCTATTTATTTATCTTGTAAAAACCTGTTAAACCTAACACCTCAACAAATCACCATTGGGAAAATCCAATTTGCTGGGTCCCCTTTAAATTTTCATAAGCAAATAAAATAGATTTTTTTCAGTAAAAAAGGGCTTAAAAGGGTTTTTCTTTTGGGTTTAACAAAAAAATAAAACAAAAATATTATTTTTTTTTTTTTTTAAAAGGGTTTTTTAAAATGCCCCCACTTAAATTGGGGGGAGGGGAAACCCCGGAGGAAGCTTGTTTTTTACCTTTCTCCCCCATTTACATATTCTTTAAACAGACCCCATTTTTTTAATTTTCAATATAGGCCCAGGCGAATTGAGGTTCGGGCCTTTTGTAATTTTCCAAAGTTGTTTATGTAAATAGTTTTGTAGAACCCCTGGTTTTGGGGGTTTTCCATTTGGGGGGATCGGTATAATTTTCCCGAATGAAAGAGCTGAGAATTCTTTAAAAACAAAATTTAATTTCCTGTTGTGTTAGTAAAAACCCAACCAATTTTGGGGCAGCAATTGTTAAAATCTGCCCCGATTTTACAGACCCCCAGGAAAAGCGGATTTCATGACCCCCTTCCGGGAGACATTTGGGAAACCCCCCCTTTTTAAAGGGAAAATAGTGGAATGGGAAAAAAGAAATTTCCTTCTCCCCCCCCTCCCCCCCCCCCGATAAAAAAAGTGCTTGCCCACAGGTATCAAAATTTGAATCCCCCAATTTAAAAAGTCGTTTTTTCCTGGATAAAGGTCTGCAAAATGATGAAAATGTAAATGAAATTTCAGGAGTACAAACCCCTCTCCTTCCCCCACTGATTTAAACCTCAGTCATGGGTCCTGATTGTGACAGGGGAGCCCCCAATTTTACTGTAGGATCCAGAGAGACACAGTGAAGCTGGGGGGAACTGCATAAAAACACGGGAGCTAAAGTAAAACTTTAAAAAGATGAAAAGGGGGAGGAAAAGTTTGGGAAAACCCTTTTTCTATGGTAAACCCGGTTCTTTAGTGCCATTATTAAACACCTCCCCCCCTGCGCCCTCTTTAAAAAAAATTTCCTTTATGTTTTAAATTTCGTCTACTAAAATTTTTTATCTACACCATAAAGACGATTCAAAAGCAAAAAAAACCCTTTGGCAATGAGTTGATTGACTAGCAAAAATTGGTCTGATAGGGAATACAAAAGGGAAAAAATAGATTTTTTACATTGTAAAATTAAAGTTTTCTACATTTTTTTAAATTTTTAGAGGAATTGGGGGTTAAGCCCCTTTTGTTTAAAGGGCACATCGGGACAGCTATTTACCTAGTCGGCCGGGGGATTCGAACAGCAACCTTTCAGTACCCGTCTGCCCAATGCGTAAAGCAAAAGTGAAAGTAAATACGACATTTAACAAAAACATGAAAGTAGATAAACTAAAAAAACGACACGAAAAAAAAGAGAAAGAAGAAAAAGCTTGTGTCGTGGCCATAGGCCCTTTTTTTTTTTTCTTTTTGGGAGAGGGGTAGAGAGAAAGACGGTGTACCATGAAGGGTATTAAAACATTAGGAACTCCTGCTCTCTTCCCTGCCATAGACTGACCAGTTGAGCTATGAATCCCTGTATCAATGACTCTGGTTAAATCCACTTCAGTGTAGAGAAGGGGGAGGGACGGTTAAGAAGATTTTTGTTGTATGTGTTTAATTCAGAGGGTGAATGGTGCAAAACAAATTTTAAGCGCTTTTGAACAGGGTATGGTAGTAGGTACCAGACGCACCCTGGGTTGAGTGTGTTAAAGGGCAAAACCAACATTTTCCCCGCGGGTTTCAACATTTTTCCCGGGGGAAACAAGAATGGCCCCCACCAAAAGGACATCCCCAACTTGACACAATATGGAAAGCTTTGGAGTCAACAGGGGCCCCAACACCCCTTTTGGAGGTTTTCGACACCTTGTAAGCCCAATGCCCCTGACAAATTTTGGTTTTAAATGAGGGCAGAAGGGGGTGAAACTCAATATTGGGAAGGTGTCCCTAAGGTTTTGTAAAATCAAAAATATTTTTCCCCACACCAGGTAAAGAAAAAAAAAGAAGGAAACATTAAAGCTAAAAACCCTTTTAAAACCCTTTTGGGCCCATGTTTGGATTCAAAATTGGGAGTTTTTTGATCAATAACATTACTGGGGTTTTAAATTCCAATCAGATTAAAACCCTTTAACAGTATGTTATCAAAACAAGTTTCAGGGTGTCCCGAATGGAGGTGGGAGAAAAATGCATACAGAATGGGGGGATGGTGAGTTTTGCACCTTTCAGAATGGGGATGGGGGGAGATAAGGATCTTTCGGGAATGGGGATGGTGAGATAATGCATAAATCAAAAATGGGGGAAATGGGGAAAATGCATCATTCAGAAGGGGGGGTTTGGTGAAGATAACCCTCTTTTTCAAAATGGGGGAGGGGTTGAGAAAAAATGCATCATTCGAATGGGGGAAAGGTGGATAAATGCATCTTTCCGAATGGGAGAGGGTTGAGATAATGCATCTTTGGGAAAGGGGGAATGTGGGGGAACCAGAAAAGGGCCCCTGAATTCCTGAAAAGAAAAAAAAACCCTTTTTGGGTTGAAAAAAAGAAAAGTCTGGGGTTGGGCCCCCCAAACTTTGGGGAAACTATTTTACATCAAAGGAGTTATCCCCAAAAGGTAAGCCCCTCCATAAGTTCATTGGGGTCATTCGGGACCCCCTGAGAACCCCAACACCCAAACCTTTTTTTAAAATCGTTGTGCTGAAAAGTTGTTATAAAAATTTTTCGAGAAAGATATAGTTTTTTCATCCCACTGGGGACTTCCCTGGTGACCCCAGTATTGTCAGCATTTGTTTTATTAAATTGGGCTATTGGAGTGATCAGAGATTAGACAAAGGGAAGTGAAGAGACATACGAGAAAAACAGAAAACGAAGGAGGGGGGGAAAAAAAAAGGAAAAGACAAATTTAAAAAAAGGACAAAAAGGAGGCCCCCCCGTAGAGACCCGGGAAGGGAAAAGGGAAAAAGAAAAGGAAGGAAAAAGAGATGGAAGAAAGAGGGAAGAAGAAAACCCCAAGGAATGATAAGAAAGGATATTTAAAGGGAAAAAGAGAAGATGGAATGCACCGCCGCAAACTTTTCTCTTCTCCCTTTCCCCCTTCTCTCCCCCCTTTTTTTCCTATCCTCTCTTAGACCCCTTGGCTTTGCCTCCTGGACCCTACCTTTCCCCCTTTTGCAAACCCCAGAAAATGTAATTGAACGATTGTGTTTTTGTTTGTCTTTACCTAGCTATCCTTAAAATGAATGCCTATTTTAGTCATTTGGATAAAAGGGTTCTGCCGAATTTGTCAAAATTTAAAAAAGTGAATTTATAGGGGTTTCCCAACCCTGAGGTTACTAAACCCTTGTGTAGTGAGTGGGGGGATGATATGGCTCGTAAACTTTTGAAAAGTTTTTTTTTCCCCTGTAATTTTTAAAAGCAACTTTAAATTTAAATATTTGTTTTCCCCGTACAGCCCCAAGAGGATGGCCAGCTCAGGGCCTGGTTCATCTCTAAAGGTTTTTTCCCAGGTTTTTTCCTTCTAGGGGGTTTTTCCTAAGGACCCTTTTGCCCCTTTTTCCCTTGCTTGCCCCCTTTTTGGGGTTTTTGTCTCGGTACCTGCACCCCAGCGGGGTTTAAAAAAACACCGGGGGGGCATCCGGGTTTCGGGAAAAACAGAAAAGGAAGGCAAAGCCTGAAAAAAACCGGGGAAACTTCTGGTTTCTGTGGACCCGGTTTTTGGGGGATTTATTTTACTTCTGTTTCGTTGGTTAGGGGCGTGTTCTTAATTATTTTTTGTTACCCCCCCCCCCCTAGGAAAGAAAAAAACATTTTGCGCCCCCCCAAATTTTCCCTGCGACTGTAAATAGTAATTTGTTTTATAAAATTTTTTTATAAGTTTCACCCCCCTGCTAAACATTGATCCTTTTTTAACATTAAAGAAAAACAAAAAAACCCAAAAAAAAAAATAAGACAAAATTTTCCCAAAAAATAACTTTTCAACATTTTTCTGTCTGTACCAGAAAAAACTTAAAATCATTTGATTTTCCCGAAATTAAAAAAAAAATTCAATCCCTTTTTTAAAAAACCCAAAAATTTTTGGGCCCTTTGATAAAGAAAATAAAATAAAAATATAAAACAATACAAAAATAATCCCTTCAAATTGGGTCGCAAAAATTAACTTTAGGAGTACAATATATGGAAAAAACTGAACCCATTAAAAAAAAAAATGGGAAAAAAACCAAATTTTTGCTGATTTTTTTGAAAACAAAATGAGGAAGTCAGGGGTTTAAGGCTACAAAGAAACCCTTTTTTCATGCACAGCTTTTCGAAACGGGGTTTTTTAAGCATGTACGGGACTCTCAGCTCCCGCCCCCAATGTTTTTTTGGGGGCCCGTACTTTTGGGCTTTAGGCAGGGAACAGCAGAGAACCAGTCTCACCCAAAAATAAGATGTTTCAAAAAAAGAAGAAAGCCCCCTGGCCCCCTGCCCTAAAAAGTTTGGGTATGCCCCCTCTACCCCAGCCAGAATTCACCGTGTCTGTGGGTGTGAACCTCAGTCCAATGTGGAGTCAGACGTTTAATCAATGAACTGGGCCCCCTCTGCAGAGCTTAAAAACCCGTTTGGGGCGGTGCATTAAAAGGATCTCTGACCCATCATATTGGGGAATTTTTTTCAGGGAAGTACTTTTTAAAGAATCCCCTCATTTTATGAAAAAATTTCCCTTAAATTTTATGGGAAACCCCCTGAGGGGGGCCCCATAGTAGTGTGTCAACAAAATTTATTCAGGGTTTTTTTTTGAAAAGAATCATATGTCTTCACAAGTCGCCGGCCCCACATTGGGAAGCTTTCGAGTAAAGATGATCTTGTTCCTGTGACCTGAGGGGGGGTGTTGTAAAGATTTTTTGAAAGGGGGGCCCAAAGCCAGCGTTTCGAGTGAACATGAAATTTAAAATTAAAGCACGTAAAAAAAACCCCCCCCCCAAAAAAAAAAAAAACAAGCCATGCGTGAAGTTCCCAAAAAAACAAGGGCCCGGGAAATAGAAAAGGGGAAGGAACAATAAAACCCCCAAAATAAAAGGGGAAACCCCCACAGGGTTTAAAAAAATGGCTCCCAATCAGAATAACGAGCCCCACAGGGTGTACTCGTTACCCCCCGAAAGGGGGTCCATGAAACAAAAACGGAAAAAACAACCACCCAACCCTAAAATAGACACAAAAGAACCCCCTCACCTAGAAAAAAACGGACAGGGCATGCAAACATAAAAAACACCCAAAACCCCAAAAAACAAACCTTTCCCCCTGGCTCAAATACACAAGTCCTGGGGCCCGAGGGGACAAGTACCCCCCCCCCAAAAGGGGGCGAAAATCCCGGGGGCACCCGCATAAGTCCCGGGGGGGGGTCCCGGGTGGGCGTCGGCCACGGTGGCGGTTTTTGCTTCTGGGGGGTGGGCCCCCTCCCCCTTAGTCCCCTCTCCGCTTTTTGTCCCCCCTTTTCATGCCACCCCCCCAACTCAACCCCCCTGGGTTAAGGGGCGGTTAAAAGGGGCCCCCCCGGGGGGGCACCTGATAGGGACAGTACCGGTAAGGGGGGGAGGGAAAAAGGGCCCAAGGGCAGCAGGGTAAGGGGCAGCACCGGGGGAAAAAGGGGAGCAACCCCGGGCTAAGGGGGAGTAACCCGGGCTAAGGGCAGTACAGGGCTAAGGGGCACAACCCGGGGAAGGGGCAGTAAAAAAGGACCCACGGGGCAGCCCCCGGACCAAAGGGGAGCACCCCCGGGTAAAAAGGCAGTACCGGGGTAGGGTCAGACCGGGCTAAGGGGCGGCACCCCCGGAAAATCAGGGCAGCAACCCGGGTAAGGGGCAGAACCGGGGTGAAGGGCCAATACAAAAGGGCTAAGGGGCAGTACCTGACCCCAGAAAGGCGGACCTGGCTGGGTTTGGGTTTTGGCGGGGTCCGGGGGACGGGTTTTGGCGGTCCCCCCGGGACGACTCCCGGCGGAAACCTGGCGGGACGGTCTGGGGGATCCTGTCTGGGAAAAAGGGGTCTGGCTGATCCGTCTTTTTTGGGAAAGGGTCTGGCTTTAAAAACCCGTTGGGGGAAGGTCTTGGGTGATTTGGCCCGGCGGAAGGCTCGGTGATCCCCGTCTGGCGGGAAAGGGTCTGGGGTGATCCGTCTGGGGGAAGGGCTCTGGGGACCTGTCTGGCGAAGAAACTCTAGCGGCTCCCCTTGGCGGACGGCCTCTTAGGCTCATGGAAACGGGGGGCCCTTTGGGAGGCTCATGGCAGGGCGGGGAGCTCCTGCCCGGCGCCCTTTGGGACGGGCAGTTCAGACGGCGTTTGGGGAGGAAAAGGGGGAAAGGGCGCCGTTGGGGGAGACGGGAATTCAGACGGCGTAGGGGAACCCGGCAGTTCAGGCGCCGTTGGGCCACGGCAGACTTCTGGCCCCTTGAGGGCACCGTAGGCCCGATGCGTGGGGGCCGGAACTGGGGGGTCCGGGGTGAGGGCACGCACTCCCGGGGTAGTGCGGGGAAAGCAACAGGGCATTTCTGGGCCCCGGGGGCGAAAACCCTAACCGATGCGTGGTTTCCCCGGGAATTTGGGGGTAACCCGGGTGAGGCACGCAAATTAAAAGGGCCCATGGGGGAGTCGGAAAAGGGTTTCTGGACCTGGGGCCCCCCATAAAAGGCCCAGTGCGGGGAGCCCGGGAAAAGGGGGAAAAGCCGGACCCTGGGGCTCACCTCACGCCTAGTGCGACGAGAGCAGAACAGCCGGGCGTGGCTGGCGCGCGGCACCGTATCCCTGGTGCGAGTGGACCGGGAACAGGGACGGGCCGGGCGGTGAAAAGCGAACGTATCCTGGTGCGTGGCGTAGGAAAAAGGCGGGCTGTGGGAATGGCGACGGAGCACCGTATCCCCGGTGCGAAGTGGCCGGAAACAGGCCGGGCCGGGCTGTTGAAGCGCACAGTATCCTGCGTGCGTGGAAGTTAGGAACAAGGCGGATGGGCTGGCGAAGCGCACAGTATCCTTGGTGCGTTGGGCAGTAGGAACAGGCGGGCTGGACTGCGCGACGCGCACCGTTATCCCTGAGTGGCGATGTGGCCGGAACAGGACGGGCCGGGCTGGTGAATGAAGGCACCTGTACCCTGCGTGCGAGTGTGGCCGGAACGAAGGCCGGGCCCAGGGCTGGTGAAGCGCACCGTTATTTTTTTTTTTCCCATCCGCCTTTTTTGGTGCGTTTGGCCGGTGGAGTAGGAAACAGGCCGGGTGGGGCGCATGGCGTAAGCGCACCGTTATCGCTTGGTGCGTGGGATATGTAGTAACAGGGACCGGGCGGGGCTGGACAGAAGTGAGCGCACCGTATTATGCCTTGGGCGTGGAGTATAAACACGACCGGGCTGAGGCGTGGCGACGCACACCGTAGGCCATCCTACGTGGCGCAAGACAGAAAAAAAGACCAGGCCGGGCTCGTGTTGGGGCGACGCACACGTAGGCATCCTACGTGGCGCAGGGACAGGCCGGGCTGGGCTGACGACGCACACCGTAGGCATCCTACGTGGCGCAGGGACAGGCCGGGCTGGGCTGACGACGCACACCGTAGGCATCCTACGTGGCGCAGGGGGACCGGAACAGGCCGTACCGTGACGGGGAACACACACTACTGGCTGCACCTCGGGACTAGGAAACGGGCCGGACCGGAACCTGGTTACACACCCCAGTACCTCACGCCGTGCCTCAACACTTTCCTTCCCTGCTTTACCCAGTAGCCCCCTTGACCTGGTAGCCATATCTGCCAACCTCTTGCACTCCTCCGGGCCGTACACCTTCTGCCCCGACGTCGTGAGCCCCCCCCAAAAAATTTTCTGGGGGTCTCTCCTCCCCGTGGACCAGGCATCTAACTTCCTCGCCAGAATCTCCAGACTCTCCATCCTCTGCTCCCACGTCCAACTTCTCTCCTCCTCCCATGTCCAGACCCTCGGCTCCTGGACACGCTGCTTGGTCCTCTTTTGGTGGGTTATTCTGTCACGATCGTCTGAAGGAGGAGACCAATGCGCAGCGTTGCGAGTGAACATGACTTTAATATATAAAGCACGTAAATACAAAAAACAACAAACAAGACGATGCGTGAAGTCCAAATAGACAACGACAGAAACTGAGACACTGGAACATGGAACAATAACCCACAAACTAAGGAGAAACCACACAGTTTAAATATGGCTCCCAATCAGAGATAACGAGCCGACAGCTGTACTCGTTACCTCCGATTGGGAGTCACATGAATACAAACACGGAAACACAACCACAACCTAGAAATAGACACAACAGAACTCCTCACCTAGAAATAAACGTGACAGACATGCAAACATAAAATACACCCAAAACCCAACAAACAACATACACCCTGGCTCAAATACACAAGTCCTGGAGCCAGAGTGTGACAGTTGTTTATCTTTCCCTTGAAGCTGTAGATTTAGTTCATTTAGCTTTCCAAATATGTCACTCAGGTAGGCCAGTTTTGCCAGAAGTTCTCATCACTAAATTTTTCTGCGAGGTCATACTTGTGATCTACTGCTCCGAAAAACATTCCTATCTGCTCTCTGAGCTCAAAAAACTCGGGACAAGACTTTTCCTCGTGACAGCCACCCTGCTTCACTGTGAAACAGCACAGCTGGTGTCAGCTCCCATCTCCTCACAGATAGCAGAGAAGACTCTTGTTTTTAGTGGTCTGGTCTTTATAAAATTGACTACACCTACAATATCAGTCATAACCTCACTTAATTCAGAGGAAATGTGCCTTGATGCCAGTGCTTCTCTGTGTATAATACAGTGTGTCCACTCAGCATTAGGTGAGGCCTTCTTGATGAGTGCCCAAAGTCCTTTTCTCATCCCTGCCATGGTCTGTGCACCATCACTGCAAACACCAATGCAGTTCTCCCACTTTAGCCCATTCTCAGTCAGGAAGCAGTTCAGCATTTTGAATAGCTCTTCAGCTGTGGCTCTGTCTCTGACATATTTACAAAAAAGTAGATCCTCACACAAGGAGTTTGTCATGTCAAATCGTACATAAGCCATAAACAAACAGTCTTTGTTGCCGTCAGTTGCTTCATCGAACTGTAAGGCAAAACGTTTGTCTTTTAGTTTATCTACCAGCTGTTCTTTAAGATCGTTAGCAATGTCATTTATATGTCTGGCGACAGTGTCATTGGACAGAGGGATAGTTTTTATTTTTGCAGCACTTGCGTCATCCCAGCATGACAGAGACCATGTCTAATGCTGCAGGTAGTATCAGCTCCCTCTGCTATGGAGTGGGGTTTTTTGCACTGAGCAATTTGGTACGCCACCTTATATGATGCTAACAGTGCTCGCTGGTTTACTGAAGTAGCATTCACAAAGCGGGACTATTGTTGGCAATATTCGGCACGTTTTCGCTGAAAAAACTCAAGCGGCTTATCAGCGTGATTGGAGTGTAATGTCTTTACGTGAAAACGCTTTCATTTATTTGGCTTCATGCTGTCCGCAGCCAATTTTTAGACACACAGTAAACATACCGGTCTTTCCTCGTTCTCCCACCGTAGTCACAGTGAAGCCAAGCGCTACATACGCTTCGTCATATTTCCTTGTCTTAGCTTTCGGGAGAAACTTACATTTGTCCTCATTATCTCCGTCTCTCTCCGCCTTTCTTTTCATCCCTGATGTTGTTCATACAGGAGACCATGTTGAGACATTCTCTACATCCAGAGAACAACAGCAGGAAGATCACAGAGCTAAGAGGTCTCACCACTGCCCACATTGTGAGGAGATTTTCCCAATTCTATCAAAGCTAAAAAATTCACCTAAAAATACACACAGGAGATAATCTATTTCCCTGCTCTGATTGTGGGAAGAGCTGTAAAATATCAAGGGATCTGGTACTTACTCCTGCTCCTGACTGTTGGAAGAGTTTCTCTCAACATGGCCACATACATTTGAGAATCCTCATCAGTTGTCTGACTAGCTAAGATTAAAATTCATTCCATCACTTAATTCTTCAAGAAATCGTAGCACACTCTATTGTAATCCTATTGTTTCTCACTGTGAGAGAACTGTGCCAGAGGAAAGAGAGCATTATAGAATGTTAGCCTCTCTTTATTTTACTGATCAGTGTTCACCTGGTCAGTTTTGGGGTGTTTTGTTTGCTTTATACTGTAAGATATTGAGATGACCTTGGGATTTGCCCTT
>JAGTTL010001482.1:0-13713 GCA_036851935.1 Coregonus suidteri | reverse complement strand
CTCTTTGTTTGCCTGCTTCTCTCTGTAATTGTACCCTCTGGCTTCTTCTCTACTTTTGTCCTGACTTCCCTCTGTCTTCTCTCTTTCCTTCTGTCAGTCTTTCTCCTTCTTTTTTTCTTCTCTCCGCTCTGTGTTCCTTCTTCTCTCTCCTCTTGCTCCTCTCTCTCTTTCTCCGCTCTGTCTCTCTGTTTCTGCTGGTCTCTTCTTGTCTCCTCTCGAAATTCTTCCTCTTCTCGTCTGGTGTCTCGCCGAAGTTCTATTCCTCCCTCCTCTTCTATCTGGCTGCCTCTTCCTGTTGTCTCCCTCTTCTTCTCTGTTCTCCCTTTCCCTCCCTACCACTCTCTCCTCTCCCTCTCGCTACTCTGTCTCCCTCCCTCTCTGTCTTCTTTCTTTCCCCTCTGCTCTCTCTTCTTTTTCTTTTCTGCCTCCTCTCCGGTCCCTTCTGCTCGAGTCTTTCTACTCTCGCTTTCCCTTTGTTTTTCCTTCTCTCCTCTTCCCTTCTTCCATCAGGTCTCTCTATTTCCTTCTCGTCTCTGTCGAGCTTCTCTCTCTGTCGCTTTGCTGGCTCTAGTCTGATGTGCGTTCTGCTTCTGTTGTTTCTAATTTTCTTTTAAGTCTTCTGGGCTTGGCTGTCTCCTCTCCATCTGTAGAACTGTCTGCTCTGTACTTCTGCTCTTTCTCCTCTCTTGTCTCCCCTACCCTCTTCCTCCACTCCTCTTTATCTGTTCTCCTCAGTCTCTATGTCTTCTCTCTCTTCTGTCGTCTGGTCTCCTCTATCTCTCCTTTTCCTGTCTCCCTTCCTGCTTCTTCTATCTCCTGTCCTCTCAAGTCCTCCCTATCTCTCTGTCTCCCTCTTTTTCTGAGTCTTGTTCTTTCTCTTCTTGCTAGCTATCATATGCCTCTGTTTCTCTATCCCTCCCTCTCTCCTCTTACTCTGCCTTCCTTTTCTCTCTCTGTCCTCTCCTCTCTCCCTCTGCCTTCGTCCCTTTCTCCCTCTCCTCTTCTGCCTCTCTGTCTCCTGCCTCTTCTCTGTCCTCTCCTTTCTCGCTCTATTTCCTTTCTCTCCTTCCTCTCTCTCCTCAGTCTCCTCTCCATCTTTCTCCCTCTTCTTATCTCCTCCTCTTTCCTCAGCCTGCCTCCTTCCTCCTTGTCTCCTCTTCTCTCTCTCTCTCTGCCTCTTGCTCCCTCCTCTTTTCTGGTAATATTCCCCCCTCCTCCGGTCTTCGCAATTCTCTTTCCCTCAAATTCTCTCTTGCTCCTTCCCTTCTGCCCCCTCTCCTGCTTCCCCTCTCCTTGTTCCTTTTAATCTTTCTCTTCCTGCTTCTCCTTTTCTCTCTCCCCTCCTTCTCTCCTCCTCTGTCCTCTCTCCTCTCACTGTCTCTTTCTTCTCTCTCTTCTCTTCTTCTGATCCTCACCTCGTCTCTCCTCTCCTCCTCGAAGTTCTTTCCTCCTCCTGTTCCTTTGGGTCTTTTGTCTCTCTGTCCTCTTTCTGCCTCGGCTCGCTCTCTCTCCCCAACTGTTCCGAGTACTCTCTTCCGCGGTCTCCCTCCTCTCTCTTCTTCTCCTCCCTCAGTCTCTCGCTCTCTCCCCTCTCTCTCCTGCATCTTCACCTGCCCCTCTCTTCTCTTCCCCTTTGTTCCCGCTTAGTTCCTCACTTTTAAATTGCAGTCTGTGTTTCTTTCATTCTATCCTTCTCTCCTTCTCCCCTGCTCATGCTCTCGTCTCTTCTCTCCTCTTTCCTCAACTTCTCCTATGAACCTCCTTCTTCTTTTTCCTCTCTTACTGTCCTACTTCTCCTCTCTCTCTCCTCCTCCCTCTCACTTTCTGCTCCTCTCGTCTCTCTCTCTGCTTTCTCCCCTCTGAATCTCTCTCTCTGCACTGCCTCCTTTCTTCTGCCTGTCTTCCCTCCTTTTCTTTCTTCTAGTCTGTCCCCTCCTTATTCTCTTCCTTGTGCTCTCATTCTACCTCTTCTCCCGAATCTGCCTCTCTGTCTCCCCCTCCTTTGTTGCTCTACTCACTTTCCCTCTCTTGTTCTCTGAGTTTTGTATTCTAGTCTCCTCTCTCCCTCGCTTTCTCTCCCTCTGTCCCCCACTCTCCCATCTTTAATGTGTTTCTCTCTCTCCTCTCTCCCTCTGATCTTCCCCTCGTGCTGCTCCTCCCCCCCCTCCTTTATGTCCCTTTTGCTTCTGCTTTCACCTTCCCCATCTCTTCTCTCCTGTTCCTTGGTCCCCTTTCTCCCCCCTGCGTCCTCTTCTTTGCCCTTCCATGTCTGATCGCCTCTCTATCCCCTCTGCTCTCTCTCTTCTCTCTACTCCCTTCTCTTCTGTGTTCCTTCGTCCTTCTAGCACTTCGATCTCTCTCTCCTCTCAACGCTCTCCTCTCATCTTCTTCTCTTCTTTCCCTCGCTTATCTTGTCCTCGTTTCTGCTCTCTGTTCCCCTCTCTCTCCATCTTCTGTCCTCCCAACGTCTCTTTAATTTCCTCTCCTCCTTGCCTCCCCTCTCTTTCTTTCTTTCTCTCTCATCTTCACTCTTAGTTCTTTTTTCTCCTACCTGCTTCCCTCCCCATCTCACTCTCCTCTATTTCCTTCTTGATCTTTCCCTCCTCTATCTGCTCCTCTCCTTTTCCTTTCTGCTCCTCTGCCTCAATCTGCTGATTTTCCTCCTTGTCTTCCTCCTCCAAACACCTCTCGATAGTTCCGTCTTGGCTGCTTCTCTCCTATCTCCTCACTCTTACTCTCTTCTCCTTACTCTCTTGTCCCCTCCTTCCTCGTCGTCCTTTTTTCCCTATTCTGTCCCTGCTCCCTGTCCCCCTCTCTTTGCTTCTCTCCTCTTCTCCTCCATCCTTCTCCTTTCTCTCACTGTGCTCTCTCTTCTTCTTTCTTCCCTCTCTCTCTCCTCCTCCTTCTCCTCCCCTTCTTTCTTCTCCTCTCTAATTCCCTCAATCTTCTCTCCTTCTTCCCTCTTCCCTCTCTCACCTTTATTTTCTCTCTCATTCTCTCTTTGGTCTCTTTCCTTCTTCTGCCTCTCTTCTCTCACTCTCTTCTCTGTCCCTCCTTCAGCTCTGTCCTTCCATCCCTCTTCTACTCACCGTCCTCTCTCTCTCCTCTTCCCCTCCTCTCTCCTTTTCCTCCCTTCTCCACTTTCCTTTCTGATTCCCTTTCTCTCCTTCTCTTCTCCTCTCTTCTTTTTCTTTCTTACTGTTCCTGCTCTCTCCTGCTGCACTTGCTATCCTCCCTTTCTCTCCTTTTCTCTTCTTTCTTCTTTCTCCCGTCTCTCCTCCTCTCTTCCCTCTAAATCTCTCTCTCAACTCTCCATCTCTTTTCCTTCTCGTGTTCTTATTCTCTTCTCACTCTTTCTACTCTCTCTTCTCATCCCTTCTCGTCCTCTCCTTCTCTCTTCCTCATCCTCTACCCCCCTTCTCTTCTTCTCTTCGTCCTCGCTCTCTTCTCTCATAATGTATAAGTTTTCCTCTACTCTCTTTCCCCTCTCTCCCCTCGTCTCTCCCTCTCTCCTCGATCTCTTCTCCTCTCTTTTCTCTCCCTCTCTCCTAGTCATTCCTCATATTTCCTCCTCTTCTTACTTGATCCTCAACTCCCTCTTTCCTTTCTCCTCTATCCCTCTCTTTCCTCTTATTGCCCTCAACAGGTCTCTTGTCGCCTCTCTTCTTACTTCTCTTCTGCTCACCTTCTCTCCTTTCTGGCTTCTCCCTTTGCTCCTATTCACGTCTGTCTCCTCTCCTTCTCTCCTCCCTCACCCCCTAGTCTCCTCTCTTCCTCATCCCTCTCTCCTTCTTCTCCCTCTCTCCCTTTCCTTCCCCTCTTCTGTTCTCTCCTCTCGTCCTCCTCCTCTCTCTGCTCTCCTCCTTTACTCTCTCCCTAACTCTCCTCCTTCCGCTCTTCTCCTCTTTCTGTTTCCTCTCTTCTCTCATTCTTTTTCTACTCCCTCTCCCCCCTTCTTCATCCTCTCCTTCTCCTCTCTCCCTCTCTTCTGTTTCTGTCATCTTCTCTCTGTCTTCCTCCTTCTCTTCCTCTTCTCTCCTCTCTCTCGTCTCTCTTTCTCTCTTCTCCTGTCTCTTCTCTCCTCTTTCTTCTCTGTCCCTGTCTGCTCTCCCTAGTGCGGTCTCTCATCGCTTCTCTTCTCTGCCTTCTTTTTCCCTTCCGAACATCTCTCTCTCTTTTAGTCTTAGGCATAAAGTCCATCTGGCACTCTTTCTCTCATCCTCCTCTTTCATCTTCTCTTCTTTCTCTTACTCTCCAGCAGTCTCTCTCCTTGCTCCTTTCCTCTACTCCCTCTCCACTCTCCCTTTCTCCCTGCTGCTCTCCTGTCCCTCTTCTCTCTGTCTCTCTAGTCTCTTCTCTCTCACTCTGCTCCTAACTCTCTCTCCTTCTTTTCTCTCGTCTTAAAAGTCCTTCTCTCTCGAGTATGTCCCCTGTCTATCTCTCTTTTCTCTCCTCCCTCCTCTCCTCCTTCAGTCACTTCTCTCTCTCCTCCCTTTCTCCCTCTTTCTCTCCTTTCATCGTCTCTTCTTCTCACTCTCTTCTTTCTCCTCTCTCTTTCCTTCTTCTGTCCCTTTTTCTCCTTCTCTCTCTCTCACTTCTCTCCCCATCTCTCACTCCTCCTCATCTCATCTCCTCTCTTCTCTTACTGGCTCTTCTCTGTCTGTCTCCCTGTCTTTCTCTCTCTGCTCTCTCATCTCTTTCCTCTTTCTCTCTTCTTCCTCCTCTCCCTTGTTCTATCTCTCTTTCTCATCCTCTCTTTCTTGCTCTTCCTCTTGCCTCTCTCTTTCTCTCCTGCTCTCTACTCATCTCTTCTCTCTCAGCACCTCCCTGCTTTCGGTCCTTTCGCCTCGTTCCTCCCTCCCTCTCCTCTCCTTCTCCCCTCTCTACCCAGTCTATCCATACTCCTTCTCCCTCTGCTGAATCTCTGTCCTTTTCTTTAGGTCTTCCCTCCTTCTCCCATTGTTTCTCTCTCTTCCTATGTTGCTCATCTTTCCCTTCCTCGTCACTCTCTCAGACTGCTTCCTCTACTCTCAGCTCCCAGGTCCTCTGATTCCTCGTCTCGTTCTCTCCTCCACACTTCTCCAATTCTTCTCTAAAACCAACATCGGTCTCCTCTCCTCCTTTCTCTCCTCCTCATCTTATCTCTCTTCTCTTCTCCTCATCTTTTCTCGTTCTCCCGTCCTCTTTTCGCTCTCCCCTTTTTCTTTTTGTCTCTCCTTGACTGCCTGCTTCTCGTCCTCTCTTTCTCCTTTCTCTCCTCTCTCCACCCGTTTCTTCTCGTCTCCCCTTTCTCTCCTTCTAATCTCTTCTTCTTTTCTCCTCGTTTCCTTGCTCTTTTTCTCTTCTCCTCCTCCTCCTTCTCTTCTCTCCTCACTTCTCTTCCTCTTTCCTAATTCTCGCTCTTTTTCTTTCTCTCCTCCTCTCTCTCTCCCCCCTCTCCTCATGCCTCCTTCCCTTCCTATCTTCTCTCCTCTTTCTGCTCTCTCTTCTCTCCTCTCTCTTTCTCTCTTTCTCGAAACTCTCTTCCTCCTTTTCTTCTCTCCTTCCGTCTCCTATTTCCTTTCTCCTCCTCAATCTTCTTCTCCCCTCTTCCTTTCTCTTTTTCCCTCCTCTGCTTTCTCTCTCATAATATCTCCTTGTCCTGGTTTCTCTTCCTTCTCTTCCTTCCCTTCTCTCTCTCTCTTTCTCTTCTCCTCTCTTCTCTTCTCTTCCTCTCCACTTTTCTCCTCTGTCTCTTCCCTCCTCTTCTTCTTTTCTCCTCTCGTCTCTCTGTCTTCCTCTTCTTCTCTCCTTCTCTCTCTCGGGGTCTTTCTCTCTCTCTCCTTTCCTCCCTCTCTTTCTTGTCTCTCCTCTCCTCTCTGTCTCCTCCCTCCAGTCTTCTCTTCCTCACCCCATACCCTCTGCATCTCACCCCCTCTTTCTCTTCTCCTCTTCTTCTCTTTCCTCTCTTCTCTCCCTCTCCTTTCCTCTCCTACTCTTCTCCTCTCTCTCTTCTCCTTCTCTCCTCCTTTCTGGTCCTTCCTTCTTGTCTTCTCTCTCTCCTCTCCTTGCTCCTCTCTTTCCTCCGCCCTCTATCTCTTGTTCTCCTTTCTCTTCTCTTTTCCTCTCTCTTCCGCTAGGAGTCCCTGTCCTTTCAACCCCGATCTTCTCTTCTCTCTTCTTTCTCTCCTCTCCTCTGCTCTGCTCTTCTCGTTTCTCTTCTTCTCTTTCCCCCCTCTCTGTCCCCCTACTCTCTGTTTTCCCCTCTCTCGTCTGCCTCTCTCTCTCTGTTGCCCCTTTTCCCCTCTCTCTCTCTCGTGTTCTTTATTTCCTCTTATTATTTTCTATCTGAGCCAAGTTACTTTACCCTGCCTTTTTGTACATATCACCCCAAAAACCTCTACCTCTCACTGATCTGTATGGTACTCCCTGCCCAACTCCTTTTGGTACTTTTTTTTATTTTTCTTCTTTTCTATTTTATTTTTTTTAATCGCATTGTTGCGAAGGGCCATAAGCAAAACTTCAACTAAAGACACCGTTACTATTAAATCGGGAAATTAAACCTTTGGTTTGGGGTCATTAAAAAAGTTTTTTTAACCCCCCACAAAGTTTGTTAAAAAACTAAGTTTTGGGAAATCGGTTAGGACATCTACTTTGGCGAAACAAGTAATTTGTCCAAAAAGTTTAAAACTATTATTTTTACTTTTAATTCATGTATCACAATTCCAGGGGTCGAAGTTAATACACACGTTGACTGGCCTTTAAACAGCTTTGGAAAAAATTCCCGAAAATTATGTCATGGGGTTTTTGAAGCTTCTGATAGGCTAATTGACATCATTTAGCAAATTTGGGGGTGTACCCGGGATGTATTTCAAGGCCTCCTTCAAAAATCATGCCTTTGTTTGACCAGGGGAAAAACAAAAGAAATCAGCCAAAACCCCAGAGGAAAATGTACAATGTACTATATCCACAGTAAAACGGGGCCTATATCAACAAAAATGAAAGGCCCCTAGACAAAGGGAAGAAGCCACTTCTCCAAAACCGCCATAAAAAAGCCAGACTAGGGTTGCAACTGCACAGGGGACAAAGATCGTTTTTTGGGGAGGAAATATCCTCTGGTTGATGAAACAAAAATAGAACTGTTTCCCATAATGACCACTTATGTTTGGGGGAAAAAAAGGGTGTTGCTCAAGCCGAAACACCTTTCCAACCGGAAGCACGGGGGTGGGCAGATCAGCTTTGGGGGGCTTTTGCAGGAGGGACTGGTGCATTTCAGAAAATAGATGGATCATGAAAAGGAAAATTATGGGGATTAATTAAAGAAAAGTCTCAAGACATCAGTCAGGAATTTAAAGCGGGACGCAAAGGGGGCTCCCAAAATGGACAAAAACCCCAAGCTTTATTCCAAAAAGTTATGGAAAAAGGGGTTTAAAGGACAAAAAAGTAAGGGAGGGGTGGCCACCCAAAAAGCGCTGCCCTCAACCCTATAAAAAATTTGTGGGCAGAATTGAAAAAGCGTGTGGAGAAGGGGGCCAAAACCCACCAGTTACACCAGCTCTGTCAGGGGGAAGGGAAAAAAATTCACCCAACTTATTTGGGACCTGTGGAAGGTCCCCGAAACGTTTGACCCAAGTTAAAATATTAAAGGCAATGCTACCAAATATAATTAGTGTATGTAAACTTCTGACCCATGGGATGTGATGAAAAAATAAAAGCTCTCATTTTTATTTTGACATTTCACATTCTTAAAATAAGTGGTGATCCAATGCTAAGACAGGGGTTTTTTTCTAGGGTTTAAAAGTCGGAATTTTGAAAAAAAAGTTAACTGTATTTTGCTAAGGGGTTTTGTAACCTTCACTTCAATGAATTTAGTCATGGGAAAATAACATTTTATTTTTTCTTCGTCTCTCTTTTCTTCACGTTTTTCTTCTCTCTCTCTCTCTCTCTCTTTTCTCTCCTTCCCTCTCTCTCTCTCCTCAATCTATATTCATCCCAACATGTGAATGTTTGACTTTCCAGAGCAATTTTCACAACCAAGCGACCATGTGATTTCTTCAAAAAGATGAATACGTATGTTTTATTTCAATAAAAAGGGTTCTATTTACAGAAAATGATATTCCAGAAACTTTGATTTCTATGCATGAGTAATAATGATGTATAGCAGTTTTTCAGAAAGGGGAAAAACCCCTAGCGACAAAGAAAAAAAGACAACAGGACAACACTGTAACAATTACGGACTATTGCTTTTCACGCATTTTACATTTACATTCCATTTTGCATTTAGCAACGCCTATCCAGAGCGTTACTTTAGGCAACTTAATTTTTTTTTTTTCAACCCCCTTGGGGGAATCGAAACCCCAACCCTGGCGTTAAAAACCCCCATGCCTATAAAACTGAGCTACATCCCTCCCGGCCTTTCCCCTCCCCTTTTACCCGGGACGACGCGGGGCCCAATTTGCAGGGCCCCCCCATGGGTTCCCGGTCGCCCCCCGGCTAGACAGAGATGGATCTTGTCAAATGTTATCGTGTTTTAGCTCTCATCGGTTGTGGTTTTTTTTTGGGTTTTGGTGGTTTTCAAGAGGATTTAAAGAAATTGATGACAAAATATGATTGGGTTTGAAATGTTTTTTTAAAATACCCCACAAAACAATCACCAAGATGCGTTTAACGTTTCTGATTATTATACAAAAAGAAAAAAGAATCCCTTTTTTAGTCCTTATGGATAAAGGGTTTGTGGTCCTGTGTCCCAGCAGTGGAGGCTGCTGAGGGGGAGGGCTAATAATAATGGGGGAAGGAGCGAAGGGAAATGGCATCCAACACAGGGAAACCATGTGTTTGATTTTTTATACCATTCCCCCAAATTTCTGCTCCAGAGCCCGTCCCCCCCAATTAAGTGCCCCCAAACCCCTTGATTACAGTTTTTTAGCCCATAACATGAAATTCGAGGAAATGTTCCCAGTATTATAAAATCTGGCAAAAAAATTTTATTCTGATATTGGGGGGTCAAAGGGGTTTGGTGGGGTTATTGAAATTTTAAAAACAAGAAGCGGGCATTTCAAAAAGCATGGAAACCTCCGTAAGCAAGTTTATGTGTCCAAAAGGGGGGACATTCAAACTATAAGTGCATTTTTGGCCTTTGGGTGAAGTCTGAAATCGGCAGCACTAATACAGACCAAAGGCTCTGGTAAAAAGTAGTGCCTATATAGGAATGGGGGGCCCTTTTGGGGATGCACCTTGAAATTACAGGGTTTCCAAAGCACCATTCGTCTCTTTTCTTCAGTTTGTCTTCCCCCAGCCCCCAATAACCTGCAGATGTTTTGGACTCCAGTACCCAAAAGTTTCTCAATTGAGCGATAATTATTCCCCATCTCAGTTTTACATTAGAAGAAGGGGGTGTTTTTTTTTTTTTAAAAAAGTGTGAGTGAGGTTTGTGGGCTGGGGTGTGTCAAAATTTGTGTACATGCTTTGTGTGTAGGGGGGTACCTGGCTGTGGGAAAATGTGTTAAGGTCGCACATCCAGGTCAAAAAAACCCCCTTTCCCAGACCTCATGCCCCGCAGCAAAAATTTTTCATTGGGGTTCTCCCTCATCAGACAGAACAAAAAACAGTACAAAGAATGTGCTATGAGCGGCTGTATGGTGGGCATTTGTACAACAGTTCTTGGGCAAAAACCCCTACATTTTTTTTATCAAAAATATCTTGATTGTATGAATAGAACTAACAGCAGCTAGTATAAATCGGAAAAATACGGGAAAAAACCCAAAAACTAACTTTAAAAGCAATTTCTGTACGGTGTTATAAGAGCAGACCAAGGCCAGCGTGATAGGCGTACTCTTTTAATGAGTACTTTAACAATAAAAACAAAACGATCGTGAAGTCTAAATTTTTAAAAAACCCAAAAAAACCTATACAGACAAGACCCCACAAAACTGTGCCAAACAGGCTCCCTAATTTGGGTTTTCCAAATCGGACAACGAAATCACGCCTCTGTTTGGGCCACCCTGGAACATAAAAAAAAAATTCTAGCAGAAACCTGAAATAAACATAGAAACAAACACCCTGGTAAACATTAAAGAGTCCCCAGAGCCAGGCGGACAGTCCCCCCCCCAAAGGCGCGGACTGCGACCGGGCCCCAACCAAAACCACGGGGGAGGGGCCGGGTGGCATCCGCCTGGGAGGCGGATCGTCCGGGGGCGACCACCACTCTCTCTCTCGGGCCCCGTGGTTGGCCCGCTGGCCGGAGTGGATGAAAAACCCGGGGAGCGGATTGCTCTGGCTCCGGCGTGGAGCAGCTGCCGGTTTCCGGACCGGGCCCCCAAAGGGGGAACAGGCACGGGCCGTCCGGACTGAGACGCGCACCACTGGTTGGTGCGGGGACGGGGGAACGGGCCGGACCGGGCTGGAACCGCGCACCACTGGCGGGGGGGGGAGTGGAAAGGCCGGACCCGGGGGGCGACCGCACCACAGGTTTGGGGGGGGGCAGGAACGGGCCGGACCGGGCTACGACGCGCACCACTGGTGGTGCGGGGGCAGGGGAAAGGGGCCCGGGTGGCACCGACCACAGGCTTGGTGCGGGGAGCGGAAAAGGCCGGACCCCGGGCTGGCGACGCGCACCAAAAGGGTTTGGGGCGGGGGAGGAACAGGCCGGCCCCGGGGTGGCGAGCGACCATGGCTTGGTGCGGGGAGCGGAACAGGCCGGACGGGGTGGCGACGCGACCCCAGGCTTTGGGGCGGGGGCAGGAAGGGCCGGACCGGGCTGGAAAAAGGCACCACTGGTTTTGGGGAAGGGACAGGAACAGGCCGACCGGGCTGCGCGCACACCCTGGGTTGGTGGGGGAGCGGAAAAGGCGGACCCGGGTGGCGACGGCACCACTGGCTTGGTGCGGGGAGAGGAACAGGCCCCGGGGGGGCGACCGCACCATGGCTTGGGGGGGGAGCAGGGAACAGGCCGGACCAGGGGTGCGACGCGCACCACTGGCGGGGCGGGGAGCAGGAAAAAGGCCGGACCGGGCTGGCGACGGCACCCCCAGGTTGGTGCGAGGGACAGGAACAGGCCGGGGCCGATGGAAACACACACACTGGCCTGTCGGGTCAGGAAAAGGGGGGGACCGGACTGGTAACACACCCCGACCTTCGCGTGCCTCTACACTCTCCTTCCCCTCAGACCAAAGGCCCCGTAACCCCGGTGGCCCTCTCCTAGTCCACAAACTCGCCCGTAGCTGCCCCAGCAGCCCCGTCGTCCATGCCGTGTGCCCCCCCCCCAAAAAATGTCTTGGGGGTTCCTCTCGCCCCGTCCCACGACGCACGGTTGGCGCCGTACCCCCTCTCTCGCCAGGGTTTTAAATTTTGCCTGGCCCTTTTTCCCCGAAATGTCCCCCCCAAAGCACCCTTGCCCAGGGCATCGCCAACTTCTCCATTTCCTTTCCCGGTGTCTTCCTGAACACGCTGCTTGGTCCTTCTTTGGGGGGATCTTCTGTCACGGGTCGTTATAAAGGAGACCCAAGGGGAGCGTGATAGGCTACATCTTTTAAAGATACTTAACAATAACAACAAAAAACAAACGATACGTGAAATCTAAAAAGGGTTAAAAAAACCACAAACCTATACAGATCAAGATCCACAATTAACTGGCCAAACAGGCGCCTAAGTATGGTTTCCCCAAACAGAGAAACGAAACAAATGCCCCCGATTTGGGAACCCCCCTGGCCAAATAGAAAAAAACGATCTAGAACAGAAACCCAGAAAACTAAACATAAAAATAACACCCCGGGTCAACATTAAAAAGTCCCCCCGAGCCAGGGCGTGAAATTTCCTGTTTTATCCCTTTTTGCTCCGTTCAAAGGTTTGCCTAATTTTTAGGGGGTTCCCTGCCCCCTGGGTTTTTGGGCCCAACAAGCAAAAGTGTAATCAGAGTAGGCGGACTTCGCCAATTTTCCTCTCCTCCACGAGTCTGTGGAAAAGAAATTCTCTTTCTTCCTTTGGGGAAAGCTGAAATTTCGAACATAGAAGGGGAAACTTTACATTGTCTCATCTAATTAAAATTTGCCCGCTAGAAATTTAGGTGTGATAATTTGGGGTCAAACTGTTTTGTTTTTACCTTTCCCCAACTTTTAGAAACAGCATCTCCTGCAAACTCTCGAGTTCAGGTTTTAAGGGGGATTAAAGAGATTTTTAAAATTTAAAGTTTTTTGTTTTTTTGCAAAGCTACTCTCAAAGTACTCTCAAAATATTCAGCGTCATTATTTACCTCCAGATTACTCTGTTTTTCCCCAATCTAAATGCCCTATACAGGTTTTTTCCTTAACTCCCTAGACCAGCCCAAAAAGCCCGAGACGCAAGGCCGTTTCCAGCCCCCTCTAACCACCAACAGGAACGTACTATAGAGATCACCAATGCACCACCGGGTACTGTCTCTCAACCCCAACATGTTGAATTTAATATCTAATTCCCTTTCTTACTACAATCCATAGGAAAGGAATTTAAAAACCAAATGCAAACCAGCTGACCATCCCCCGATTTTTTTGTCTGTTACTTTTGGTAAATTCTCATTTTAAAAATATTTTAGGGGAGGCTTTCTTGGATGGGTGGTTTTCATGTGTAACGTGGCATTGAACACATCCACCTATCCATCATGAAGTGACACAATGTGTCTCATTGCACATTGCATGCTGGTTCACTCTGTGTTGCTTACGAATCCATAACAGCACTCACACTCCATCCATCTGCACAGAGTGGCTGGACAGAAAGAAAGGAAGAATGAAATGACTAAAAGTAGAGGGACAGTGATCGTAAAAGTACACGTTTAAAAGTGATTTTTACATGACTTTAAGTCCTTTAAGGTTTTGCCCTTTTGAATAAATGACATCTTCAGCAACATGAATGTTCAGATAATTAATTAGAACCTTAATGACACCCCTTACCCATTACTACCCCCAGGGTGTACATGTCCAGTGGCTACTGCTACCATCCACCCCAGCCCACAGTCCGCACCACCAAGACAGAGGTGTGCTCCTTCACCAAGGATGACGACACAGCCACGGGCGCCGTGGGGGTCCTGACCTACGACCTTTCCACATGCAGAGCCGCGTGTGCTCAGAACGCATGGCCATCATGTTCTCCGTGCCCTATGACTACAAAATTCTACAAGAACTGGCTGGGGGTGGGCGTCTTCGAGGTGGCACGCGCCTGCGACAAGCAACTGTACAACCACATGTACAATGAGAAGGACTTCAGCAAGTTTTTCCCGATCAGAGGCCCGTGGGTCAGGGGTGGAGTACAAGGCCCAACACGTAGACTGAGGGCCACCATGTCCAATGTTGGGAAGTCCATCATTAAGGTGGAGCTCTATGATAAAATGGGGCGCACTAATGGAAAACAAGCTGGTACTGAGCCATTTTACCAACTCACAGCAGGGAAAGAGTTTATATTGAACATAACCATGTACTAAATATAAAAATGAATGAATCAAACCAACTGAGGTGGTTATGTTTTCCCGTTAATAATCTTTATTAACTGGACGATATTACTGTCTAATTGTTCACAACACTCGATTCAGAGTCTTTTCTGCACCTGTACATGTTTATTTTAATAAAACATTTAAACAATGAATTGGTGTAAGATGTTTTGGTGATAACCTTTAACATGTACTTACACACTCTAACAGTTTCATGTATTTATTAATAATTACCATTAAGAATAAATAGCTATACATTGTATTCAGTTTCCTAGAACTGT
>JAGTTL010001481.1:0-13718 GCA_036851935.1 Coregonus suidteri | reverse complement strand
GTTACCTGAATAAAAGACACATGGGAGCCAGAAATCCTTCTGATTGAGAGGGGGTCAAATACTTATTTCCCTCATTAAAATGCAAATCAATTTTAAACATTTTGACATGCGTTTTTCTGGATTTTTCTGTTGTTATTCTGTCTCTCACTGTTCAAATAAACCTACCATTAAAATTAAAGACTGATCATTTCTTTGTCAGTGGGCAAACGTACAAAATAAGCAGGGGATCAAAATACTTTTTTCCCTCACTGTAGGTTGTAGTGTGAGAGCTTTTGTGAAAGAGCACAGTTAGAAAGATATGGCATATAGAAGCAAACCGGATGGATATCATGAAAATTATCAGAGAGGTTGAGGGTAGAGGAAGTTCAGGAGTAAAAACAAACAAAATATAATTATTGTAAAATTGACTGTGTCCATAAAATGTATATAGTATGTATAAGCTGGAAGTAGAAGCCTAAACGTTGTTGTTTACTAGTTTACTCCAATTAGGGAAGGGGTGGTGGGGTTGGAAAGTAATAAAGGGAAAATATATTTCTTTAAAAGGATATTATATGTATGTGTATATATGTATGTATGTATGTAGTTTACATACACTTAGGTTGGAGTCATTAAAAACCCGTTTTTCAACCCCTCCACAAATGTCTTGTTAACAAAACTATAGTTTTGGCAAGTCGGTTAGGACATCTACTTTGTGCATGAAACAAGTAATTTTTCCAACAATTGTTATAGACAGATTATTTCACTTATAATTCACTGTATCACAATTCCAGTTGGTCAGAAAGTTCACATACACTAAGTTGACTGTGCCTTTAAACAGCTTGAAAAATACCAGAAAATGATGTCATAGATTTAGTAGCTTCTGTTAGGCTAATTGATATAATTGAGTCATTTGGATGTGTACCTGTGGATGTATTTCAAGGCCTACCTTCAAACTCAGTGCCCTTTGCTTGACATCATGGGAAAATCAAAAGAAAATCAGCCAAAAAAAAGATTGTAGACCTCCACAAGTCTGGTTCATCCGTGTGAGCAATTTTCAAACGCCTGAAGGTACCCACGTTCATCTGTACAAACAATAGTATGCAAGTATAAACACCATGGGACCACGCAGCCGTCATACCGCTCAGGAAGAAGACGCGTTCTGTCTCCTAGAGATTAACGTACTTTGGTGCGAAAAGTGCAAATCAATCCCAGAACAACAGCAAAGGACCTTGTGAAGATGCTGGAGGAAACAGGTACAAAAGTATCTATATCCACAGTAAAACGAGTCCTATATCCACATAACCTGAAGGCCACTCAGCAAGGAAGAAGCCACTGCTCCAAAACCGCCATAAAAAAGCCAGACTACAGTTTGCAACTGCACATGGGGACAACGATCGTAATTTATGGGGAAAATGTCCTCTGGTCTGATGAAACAAAAATAGAACTGTTTGGCCATAATGACCATCACTATGTTTGGAGGAAAAGGGGGGGCTTGCAAGCCGAAGAACACCATCCCAACCGTGAAGCACGGGGGTGGCAGCATCATGCTGTGGGGGTGCTTTTCTGCAGGAGGGACTGGTGCACTTCACAAAATAGATGGTATCATGAGGAAGGAAAATTATGTGGATATATTGAAGCAACATCTCAAGACATCAGTCAGGAAGTTAAAGCTTGGTCACAAATGGGTCTTCCAGATGGACAATGACCCCAAGCATACTTCCAAAGTTGTGGCAAAATGGCTTAAGGACAACAAAGTCAAGGTATTGGAGTGGCCATCACAAAGCCCTGACCTAAATCCTATAGCAAGGAGGCCTACAAACCTGACTCAGTTACACCAGCTCTGTCAGGAGGAATGGGCCAAAATTCACCCAACTTATTGTGGGAAAGCTTGTGGAAGGCTACCCGAAACGTTTGACCCAAGTTAAACAATTTAAAGGCAATGCTACCAAATACTAATTGAGTGTATGTAAACTTCTGACCCACTGGGAATGTGATGAAAGAAATAAAAGCTGAAATAAATCATTCTCTCTACTATTATTCTGGTAGTTCACATTTTGCAAGCCACCAATTGTGCAAGTTCTCCCACTTAAAAAGATGAGAGAGGCCTGTAATTTTCATCATAGGTACACGTCAACTATGACAGACAAAATGAAAAAAAAAAAAAATCCAGAAAATCACATTGTAGGATTGTTAATGAATTTATTTGCAAATTATGGTGAAAATAAGTATTTGGTCAATAACAAAAGTTTCTCAATACGTTGTTATATATACACTTTGTTGGCAATGACACAGGTCAAACGTTTTCTGTAAGTCTTCACAAGGTTTTCATACACTGTTGCTGGTATTTTGGCCTATTCCTCCATGCAGATCTCCTCTAGAGCAGTGATGTTTTGGGGCTGTCGCTGGGCAACACGGACTTTCAACTCCCTCCAAAGATTTTTTCTATGGGGTTGAGTTCTGGAGACTGGCTAGGCCACTCCAGGACCTTGAAATGCTTCATACGAAGCCACTCCTTCGTTGCCCGGGCGGTGTGTTTGGGATCATTGTCATGCTGAAAGACCAAGCCACGTTTCATCTTCAATGCCCTTGCTGATGGAAGGAGGTTTTCACTCAAAATCTCACGATACACGGCCCCATTCATTCTTTCCTTTACACGGATCAGTCGTCCTGGTCCCTTTGCAGAAAAACAGCCCCAACCCCCATGCTTCACAGTAGGTATGGTGTTCTTTGGATGCAACTCAGCATTCTTTGTCCTCCAAACACGACGAGTTGAGTTTTTACCAAAATGTTATATTTTGGTTTCATCTGACCATATGACATTCTCCCAATCCTCTTCTGGATCATCCAAATGCACTCTAGCAAACTTCAGACGGTCCTGGACATGTACTGGCTTAAGCAGGAGGACACGTCTCGCACTGCAGGATTTGAGTCCCTGGCGGCGTAGTGTGTTACTGATGGTAGGCTTTGTTACTTTGGTCCCAGCTCTCTGCAGGTCATTCATTAGGTCCCCCTGTGTGGTTCTGGGATTTTTGCTCACCGTTCTTGTGATCATTTTGACCCCACGGGGTGAGATCTTGCGTGGGGCCCCAGGTCGAGGGAGATTATCAGTGGTCTTGTATGTCTTCCATTTCCTAATAATTGCTCCCACAGTTGATGTCTTCAAACCAAGCTGCTTACCTATTGCAGATTCAGTCTTCCCAGCCTGGTGCAGGTCTACAATTGTGTTTCTGGTGTCCTTTGACAGCTCTTTGGTCTTGGCCATAGTGGAGTTTGGAGTGTGACTGTTTGAGGTTGTGGACAGGTGTCTTTTATACTGATAACAAGTTCAAACAGGTGCCATTAATACAGGTAACGAGTGGAGGACAGAGGAGCCTCTTAAAGAAGAAGTTACAGGTCTGTGAGAGCCAGAAATCTTGCTTGTTTGTAGGTGACCAAATACTTATTTTCCACCATAATTTGCAATAAATTCATAAAAAATCCTACAATGTGATTTTCTGGAGAAAAAAAAATCTCAATTTGTCTGTCATAGTGACGTGTACCTATGATGAAAATTACAGGCCTCTCTCATCTTTTTAAGTGGGAGAACTTGCACAATTGGTGGCTGACTAAATACTTTTTTCCCCCACTGTACACTACCGTTCAAAAGTTTGGGGTCACTTAGAAATGTCCTAGTTTTCCATGAAAACATACATGAAATGATTTTGAATAGGAAATATAGCAAAATGAATGAAGGTTAGAAATAATTATTTTTAATTGAAATAATAATTGTGTCCTTCAAACTTTGCTTTCGTCAAAGAATCCTCCATTTGCAGCAATTACAGCCTTGCAGATCTTTGGCGTTCTAGTTGTCAATTTGTTGAGGTAATCTTAAGAAATTTCACCCCATGCTTCCTGAAGCACCTCCCACAAGTTGGATTGGCTTGACGGGCACTTCTTACATACCATACGGTCAAGCTGCTCCCACAACAGCTCAATAGGGTTGAGATCCGGTGACTGTGCTGGCTACTCCATTATAGACAGAATACCAGCTGACTGCTTCTTCCCTAAATAGTTCTTCCATAGTTTGGAGCTGTGCTTTGGGTCATTGTCCTGTTGTAGGAGGAAATTGGCTCCAATCAAGCGCCGTACACAGGGTATGGCATGGCGTTACAAAATGGAGTGATAGACTTACTTCTTCAAGATCCCTTTTACCCTGTACAAATCTCCCACTTTACCACCACCAAAGCAGCCCCAGACCATTACATTGCCTCCACCATGCTTGACAGATGGCATCAAGCACTCCTCCAGCATCTTTTCATTTGGTCTACGTCTCACAGATGTCCTTATTTGTGATCTGAACACCTCAAACTTAGATTAGTCTGTCCATAACACTTTTTTCCAATCTTCCGCTGTCCAGTGTCCAGTGTCCATTTTGCCCATCTTAATCTTTTCTTTTTATTGGCCAGTCTGAGATATGGCTTTTTCTTTGCAACTCTGCCTAGAAGGTCAGCATCCCGGAGTCGCCTCTTCACTGTTGACGTTGAGACTGGTGTTTTGCGGGTACTATTTAATGAAGCTGCCAGTTGAGGACCTGTGAGGCATCTGCTTCTCAAACTAGACACTAATGTATTTGTCCTCTTGCTCAGTTGTGCACTGGTGCCTCCCACTAATCTTTCTATTCTGGTTAGAGACAGTTTGCGCTATTCTGTGAAGGGAGTAGTACACAGCGTTGTACGAGATCTTCAGTTTCTTGGCAATTTATCGCATGGAATAGCCTTCATTTCTCAGAACAAGAATAGACTGGTGAATTTCAGAAGAAAGTTATTTGTTTCTGGCCATTTTGAGCCTGTAATCGAACCCACAATTGCTGATGCTCCAGATACTCAACTAGTCTCAAGAAGGCCAGTTTTATTGCTTCTTTAATCAGCAAAACAGTTTTCAGCTGTGCTAACATAATTGCAAAAGGGTTTTCTAATGATCAATTAGTGTTTTAAAATGATAAACTTGGATTAGCAAACACAACATGGCATTGGAACACAGGACTGATGGTTGCTGATAATGGGCCTCTGTACGCCTATGTAGATATTCCATAAAAAATCAGCCGTTTCCAGCTAAAATAGCCATTTACAACATTAACCATGTCTACACTGTATTTCTGATCAATTTGATGTTATTTTAATGGACAAAAAAATGCCTTTTCTTTCGAAAACAAGGACATTTCTAAGTGACCCCAAATTTTTGTGTATATATATATATATGCGAGAAAAAAAAAATAACATATGGGGAATTGGAAGTGATGCAGACAATTACATTGATGGAAGTTACAATCTATCTGCAATATTAAAGCTGATCTACCCCCTAAAATATTTAAAATATATATTTTAAAAATATATATAAAAAAAAGAAATCACAAAATGGGAGAAACACCAAATTGAGACTATATGCAGAATACCCACTAATCATCAAAGTCCAGAAAAGAGCCGTTAAATTCTACAACCACCTAAAAGGAAGTGATTCCCAAACCTTCCATAACAAACCCATCAACTACAGAGACATGAACCTGGAGAAGAGTCCCCTAAGCAAGCTGGTCCTGGGGCTCTGTTCACAAATACAAACAGACCTCACAGAGCCCCAAGACAGCAACACAATTAGACCCAACCAAATCATGAGAAAACAAAAAGATAATTAGTTGACACATTGGATAAGAATTAACAAAAAAACAGAGCAAACTAGAATGCTATTTGGCCCTAAACAGAGAGTACACAGTGGCAGAATACCTGACCACTGTGAATGACCCAATATTAAGGAAAGCTTTGACTATGTGTGATCATAGCCTTGCTATTGAGAGAGGCCACCGTAGGCAGACCTGGCTCTCAAGAGAAGACAGGCTATGTGCACACTGCCCAAAAAATGAGGTGGAAACTGAGCTGCACTTCCTAACCTCCTGCCAAATGTATGACCATATTAGAGACACATACTGTATTTCCCTCAGATTACACAGACCCACAATTTATTTTTATAAACTCCCATATCTATTGGGTGAAATACCACAGTGTGCCATCACAGCAGCAAGATGTGACCTGTTGCCACAAGAAAAGGGCAACCAGTGAAGAACAAACACCATTGTAAATACAACCCATATTTATGTTTATTTATTTATTATTTTGTACGTTAACTATTTGCAAATCGTTACAACACTGTATATAGACATAATATGACATCTGAAATGTCTCTATTCCTTTGGAACTTTTGTGAGTATAATGTTACCTGTTCATTTTTTATTGTTTATTTCACTTTTGTTTATTATCTATTTCACTTGCTTTGGCAATGCAGACATATGTTTCCCATGCCAATAAAGCCCTTTGATTTGCAATGAGAGAGGGGGGTGACACTGCCCCACTTCCTCTCCTCCTTCGGACCATTAATTTTTCACTTTATCACCACTCATCTTTCTTCATTTGTCTATTTCCTCCCCTATTTCTGTATAACACTATCGGCGCAAGTAGGGAGAGACGCTGGGAGCAGTGGGGCGGACCGTAGGGGGACCTGGTCAAAATAAATGTATTACATAGGGAATACGGTACCATTTGGGAATCAACTAATGTCAACACTAGTGAAATCCTCAAAGGTGAGAGAGCACTACTAGTCTACAGCACTGCACCAGCAACCACTGTCTGACTACAAACTAAACAAAGAAATACACAAACCAAAGAATAGGCCTTCAGATGTATTTACTATGACTAGTTTAGCTTTCATTCCGGCTGACAGGCTGGCAGAAAACCATAAGGTTGGCTGGAGCATTGATGATAGATAAATAAATAAATTAGACTTGGCCATTAGCCTTTCTGTCTGTCTGACAGATAAACAGTGTGAACAGTGTTTAAGTACACAAAGGGCAAAGCAGTGGATCCGTGCGTGCGTGTGTGTGTGTGTTAGAGAGAGTGAGAGAGAGTGAGAGAGAGATATAGGTTGACTTCTGATACGTTGGCTCTTCATTGAGACATCTTTTCTAACTTTAAAACACCACTGTGCCATGAAAAAGCCCCCATGAAAAGCAAAGTAAAACATGTAAAATGTACTCACTGCAAAAAAAACACAATACACCATACAAAGCTCAACACACTCCAACGTACAACTTGAGTTCCAAAGAGAGAGCCACTACAGACCCTACACTGGGGGTAAACAAATTCCTTGTTGTTCTGTGCAAATCAGTTGGTCATTGAGTGGCCTTTCCCTCAGCTAGTGATTTATACATACAGAGCCAGGTGAAGCCCCTACTCCATGCTGGTAATGGCCTGGCCAATCAATGGAGCAGAAGGAGAAACAGGAGAGACCAGGCCCCTCCTCAACACTGATGTACAGTTAAGCACATACAGTACACAAGACATGCACACACACATACAGTGCAAACACACCCCAGAGACAGGGATGAGTACTAAAAGAGTAATCAGTAATGAGAAGCAGGCATTGGTAGTCAGGAGGGGGGGAGGAACTGAATACACACAGACATTATCAACAAGTTTAGGGGGAGAGCTTAATAAGTCGCTCCCGGGGGCAACTTCCTGCTCCTTAATTATTATTGAATTAGTAAAGCAGGGGAGCTAATTAAAATTGGTGGGTATTTAGTGTGGCAGCAAGTGGGACACAGCGAGTGCGAGACAGGCGCAACTTGTTAATAAGAGAGGGAGAAAGAGAGAGGGAGGGACAGAAAAGACTGTGTAAACTACCTTCTGCTATCCTCCTTTTGTAAAAACGCTATGGAATGATTTAGCTCTTAAGCTTACTGATATATGCAAATTAAACAGCTTTAAAGGCCCAGTGCAGTCAAAAACGTGATTTCCATGTGTTTTATATATATTTCCACAATATGAGGTTGGAATAATACTGTGAAATTGTGAAAATTATGATAATGCACTTTTAGTGTAAGAGCTGTTGGAAAAGACCGCCTGAAATGTCAGCCTGTTTTGGTGGGATGGAGTTTTGGCCTTCCATGGTGACGTCACCATGCTGTAAATTAGTTAATAGATCAATAAGGAAGAGAGTTCCAAACCTCTCTGCCAATAACAGCTAATTTTCAGTTTTCCCCTCCCCACTCCAAGACAGTCGTAGCCAAATTCTTGCTTGAGAAATTGTTCTTTGTAAGAAGCTATTTTTGTTTATTTTTGTTTATTTTAATCGAAAACAATCACAGTAAGGTTCTTCAGTGTTACCCAGAAATTATTTATTGAGATAAAAACAGCTGAATTGGACCTTTAAAGGAGTAGTAATGTAGTTGAATAAGAGTGTAACAGGAGCCTTCGAGAAGAACATTTAAACTACTTCTTGGTAGTAGGCAATTTCACAGTGACAGAGTGACAATGAGACTCAGATTTTTCACTTTAACATGTATGTCAAATAAAAACCACTGATTACAAAGTCAAACAAACCATACAACTCTATGCACAAGGACTACTTTCAAAAACTTACACAGAACAATTTAAAAAACACATTTACTTGAAGAACAGTGCTGATGCAAAGTTTGTGTTGTTTGTGCTGTCATTCTGTTACCAAACTTTGCATCTGCACTGTTCTTCAAGTAAATGTGTTTTTGAGTTGTATGGTTTGTTTAACTTTGCAATCATAGGTTTTGGTTTGACATACATTTTAAAGTGAGAAATCAGTCTCAGTGTCACTCTGTTACCGTGGAATTGCCCTAGTATTAATGAACCTGTAACTGAATGGAAAGAACACGGATAATCCTGAATGACTCGTGAATAATAATGAGTGAGAAAGTTACAGAGGGTCAAAGATCATACCCCCAAGACATGCTAACCTCCCCTGTTATTGGTAATGGTGAGAGGTTAGCATGTCTTGGGGGTATGATCTTTGACCCTCTGTAACTTTCTCACTCATCATTATTCACGAGTCTTTCAGTATTATCAGTAATCATGGTAGCATCCACATTAATGTAGAAGTGTTTAGAAACATATTATATTCTTATTCATAATAAAAGTGACTCCAAAATGACACAATACATTATTTACCATTCATTTCTATTGGGCCAAAAACCGGAAACACAACCAAAACAAACTGCAAATGCATCCAAAAAGCTTGATGTAATTAGCTTGATGTCACAAGCTTGATGTCACAAGCTTGATGTAATTATTGCATACTACGAATATGGGACCAAATACTAAACTTTTGACTACTTTATTTATAAGAATCTTTAGGGGTCTCAATCAATTTAACCCCTACCTTTTTGAGAAAAAAAGTATTACTTGTTAAACCAAATTATTTTTCTCTGAGCAATTGTATTAGTATAAAATAATACAATTTCCCAATTTCTTTAGGAATATGACATATAGTGGGGAGAACAAGTATTTGATACACTGCCGATTTGCCAGGTTTTCCTACTTACAAAGCATGTAGAGGTCTGTAATTCTTATCATAGGTACACTTCAACTGTGAGAGACGGAATCAAAAATCCAGAAAATCACATTGTATGATTTTTAAGTAAATAATTTGCATTGTATTGCATGACATAAGTATTTGATACATCAGAAAAGCAGAACTTAATATTTGGTACAGAACCTTTGTTTGCAATTACAGAGATCATACGTTTCCTGTAGGTCTTGACCAGGTTGCACACACTGCAGCAGGGATGTTGGCCCACTCCTCCATACAGACCTTCTCCAGATCCTGCAGGTTTCGGGGCTGTCGCTGGGCAATACGGACTTTCAGCTCCCTCCAAAGATTTTCTATTGGGTTCAGGTCTGGAGACTGGCTAGGCCACTCCAGGACCTTGAGATGCTTCTTACGGAGCCACTCCTTAGTTGCCCTGTCTGTATGTTTCGGGTCGTTGTCATGCTGGAAGACCCAGCCATGACCCATCTTCAATGCTCTTACTGAGGGAAGGAGGTTGTTGGCCAAGATCTCGCAATACATGGCCCCATCCATCCTCCCCTCAATACGGTGCAGTCGTCCTGTCCCCTTTGCAGAAATGCATCCCCAAAGAATGATGTTTCCACCTCCATGCTTCACGGTTGGGATGGTGTTCTTGGGGTTGTACTCATCCTTCTTCCTCCAAACACGGCGAGTGGAGTTTAGACCAAAAAGCTCTATTTTTGTCTCATCAGACCACATGACCTTCTTCCATATGACCTTCTCCCATTCCTCCTCTGGATCATCCAGATGGTCATTGGCAAACTTCAGACAGGCCTGGACATGCGCTGGCTTGAGCAGAGGGACCTTGCGTGCGCTGCAGGATTTTAATCCATGACGGCGTAGTGTGTTACTAATGGTTTTCTTTGAGACTGTGGTCCCAGGTCTCTTCAGGTAATTGACCAGGTCCTGCCGTGTAGTTCTGGGCTGATCCCTCACCTTCCTCATGATCATTGATGCCCCACGAGGTGAGATCTTGCATGAAGCCCCAGACCGAGGGTGATTGACCGTCATCTTGAACTTCTTCCATTTTCTAATAATTGCGCCAACAGTTATTGCCTTCTCACCAAGCTGCTTGCCCTCTTGGCCATTGTGGAGAGGTTGGAGTCTGTTTGATTGAGTGTGTGGATAGGTGTCTTTTATACAGGTAACGAGTTCAAACAGGTGCAGTTAATACAGGTAATGAGTGGAGAACAGGAGGGTTTCTTAAAGAAAAACTAACAGGTCTGTGAGAGCCGGAATTCTTACTGGTTGGTAGGTGATCAAATACTTATGTCATGCAATAAAATGCAAATTAATTATTTAAAAATCATACAATGTGATTTTATGGATTTTTGTCTCTCACAGTTGAAGTGTACCTATGATAAAAATTACAGACCTCTACATGCTTTGTAAGTAGGAAAACTTGCAAAATCAGCAGTGTATCAAATACTTGTTCTCCCCACTGTATACTGTATTATCGAGCTAGTTATGTCTTACCTTTTCAGCAGATTTTGTTTTGGAATCCCTTCAACTCCCTTAGTTCTCATCACTGTGTGAATGCAAATCCGAGGTTTACTCTCGTCTTGGCCCGGGCTCTTTCGCTTTCCCTTTTTGCCTGTCTGCTCTCAAAATGTATTTGGCTTAGATGGAGGAGTAGTTGTTGCTGGGTCAGGTTGTTAGCCCCTCGCGTCTGCCATGTCTGTAAGTAACTGTAAGGTTCTGTATTTATTTTCTTAGTCAACTTTGTGTTCTTGAACGTAGCCCTCTTTCTTTGCGTTCTTGAACGTAGCCCTGTCTTTCATTTTTGTTCATTGATTTCACCTGTGTTAGTTACTCACCTGGTCTCATCAGCTCCTTATTTAGTTATTGTTCGTTTTGACTCTAATAAGCCTTTTCCTAGCTCGTTTGTGAGAACCAGTTATAGTCTTCAGTCCTAGTTTTGATTAACCTGCCTGTTTGCCTACCTGTGTATGACCATTGCCTGCCTGTGACCACGATTCCTGCCTTCTGCGAAGGCGAAATAAACACCTGCTGCACTCTGCGCATGAATCTACACCTTTTTGTCCCTGAGTATTCATTACAGTAACATTCTTTTTGCTAACCATTAGCCAAGTGTTGGCCATGGGCTCAGCTAACAAGCTATCACATAGCCTCCTCACTTACTGAAAACACATCACTCATTGTGCACACCACAAAATCTGACGGGAATATCCGACCCGACTGGGAAAATGAATATCAGTGAATACAGCAGTTCTCAGGCAGGCTAAGGGCTAATCACATTGGATGACCACTAGCGACTTATTGGAGCTTTTGAACATAAAAAAAGTACAAAAAGTTACATATTGCAGATTTAAGTATTATATCATGTTAGGTTATTTACCAGTTATGAAATGTGTTTTTGTTGCCTGTCTTTATGTTTCTAAAGGGTCGCTCTGGATAAGAGCGTCTCCTAAATGATGTAAATGTAAATGCCTATCAGAGTACTAAACGTGTACGCATACGCACAGCAGTGTACTAGAATATTGGACTGTTGGCATTTATACTTTTCAAATTCTCAGTGCAGCCCCAGCAATTTCTCCAACTGTCAACACATTCAAATGAATAGAGTACACGTATCGGGAGATGCGTTGGTTGGGAATTGTGGGGAGGTGCACGTTCGGGCTGTGCGTCCCCCGCGGATGGTGGTCTCAGAGCCGCGTACCTTTGTCACAATGGGACGCCGGACTATCGCATCTCAATGTCTGTGGGACTATGATTTATGCTTAACACTGCAGGGTGGGAGATGCAACAGTGGCCAGTTAGTGGTCTTCCTCTTGTCTGCGCCAGTGGCACTGGGTCAGAATGGCTGGAATGTGATTTACACCAAGAGGAATATCTGTGCCTTGAAGGGACCTGTCCTGCTCTTACACATATCCAAGAGGTAATCTTGTCACTTCGACCTTATATTTCAATAACTGGACACAACCTGAAGATCTGAGACTACACCTAGAGTATGCAGGTCGTGTGGAGTACCTTGGGACAACAGAGAATTCCTCCCTGAGAATCACAGACCTGAGAGAGGACTACTCAGCTAAGTACAACTTTGGAATTTGTTGTGACGTGACTTTCATTAATATGATGACTGTTATTTTTCGAATCAATTAATTATGTTTAATTGTTACTCAACTAAATTAATCATATAACAATTAACTCATTAGTATTTGGGGCACCACGGAATAAGTTGTTTATAGAGTTACCATCTCCCGAATTAAACTCTAAAAGGTCTTTACCTATCAATATGTATAAAACAGTCAACGTATCAATCATTACCTCTTATCAGTCCCATTCTGAACAGTCGTAGACCTCTTGGATCCGCAAGAACCCCAGCTTTACTTATGATTCAGCAATACACAATTTGGCTTAATTATTTATTTACTAGCTAACTAAATAATAACACAGAATAACATACACACTTAACACATGAGAAAAAGTCCCTAGCGGACTAACAACACATGACTGCTTGGTTATCAAAAGAGGGAGGGGTAGATAGAGCGAGACAAAGAGAGAGTCAAACGTATCGTTGATTCATTTGGAAACTACCCTCAAAGTAATCATAATACTTTGCTCACGAACCACTGCCCGTTTGGAGTAAGAATTCATGAATGTATTTACGTGTTTGCCGTCGTCTATCTCTGTTGACACCAATCAATCCTTCTATGGGGAAGGAGGTCAGTTGGTGTAAGGCTCTGGTTATCCACCAGAGGTCAAAGGGGCATAACTACATGCTGATACGATCTCTGAGCTCACTCAGGGCGTGGCTACTGACTGGTGCAAAGCTAATATGAAAACTATGATCTCATTAGAAAACTAAAATCACATTCCTATATTAACAAAAATACTCTCATAATACATTTTAGTAGACACTCTTATCCAGAGCAACTTACAGTTAGTGAGTGCATACATTATTTCTCATACTGGCCCCCCGTGGGAATTGAACCCACAACCCTGGCGTTGCAAACACAATGCTCTACCAACTGAGCTACATCCCTGCCGGCCATTCCCTCCCATACCCTGGGCCAATTGCACCGCCCAAATGCACCGCCCTATGGATCTTCCGGTCGTGACGGCTACGACAGAGCCTGGATTTGAACCAGGATCTCTAGTGGCAAAGCTAGCACTGCGATGCAGTGCCTTAGACCACTGCGCCACTCCATATTATATACACAACATATTGGATGTAAACTTGTATACTATTCAAGTTACAGTATATTCTTGATAAAATTTTTAATGACATCACAAAATAATAAACAATATGAAATTATTATCTTTAGATCCCCACTCACCATTTCCCACATTCTGATGTTGGAAATATTGTTTCC
>JAGTTL010001480.1:0-13725 GCA_036851935.1 Coregonus suidteri | reverse complement strand
ATTTACGCGACTGGCCAAGTAAAGCAAAGCAGTGCGATAAAAACAAACACAGAGTACATAGGGGGTAAAAAAAAAACAAAGCAAAAATCAACAGAAATCATAAATATACGTGGCAAATTTAGCAAGTATGGAGGTAATAAAAAAAAAGGCTATAGTGAAAATTTTTTTAAAAAATTTAGTAAAAACACTGGAATGTTTGGGCAAGAGATATTGCAAATAGAGATCGGGGGTACAAATGAGCAAAAAAATAACAAATAGGGATAGGTAGTTGGGAGGGAATTTCAGATGGGTTTGTGTACGGTGCAGTGATCGTAAGGGGCTCTGACAACTGTCTTAAGTTAGTGGGGAGATAATGTCTCCGTTTCAGAGATTTCAATTTGTTCCAGTCATTGGCAGCGAGACTGGAACGGAATTGCGGCCAAAGAGTGTTGGCTTGGGCATTACCAGGTGAGATATACCCGCTGGAAGCGCAGACTACTGTGGGTGTTGGCTATTGTGTACCAATGAGCTAAGATAGGCGGGGATTTGGCCTGCGAAGTGATTTATAGATGGCCTTGAGCCTAAGTGGGTTTGGCGACGAATAGGTAGTGAGGACCAGCCCAACAGAAGCGTACAGGTTCACGTGTAGTGGTGGGTATTATATGGGGCTTTGGAGACAAAACGGATGCCAGCTGTGATAGACAACATCCACTTGCTGAGTGAGAGAGTGTTGGCAGGCTATTTTTGTAAAGGACATCTGCCGAAGTTCAAGGATCGGTATGATAGTCAGTTTTACGGAGGGCCAGTTTTGCAAGCATGAGTGAAGGAGGCTTTTGTTTGCGAAATTATGGAAAACCGATGTCTAGATTTAACTTTGGATTGGAGATTCTTCATGTGAGTCTGTAAGTGAGAGTGTACAGTCTAAACCAGACACCTAGATATTTGTAGTTGTTCCACATAAAACTCTAGGTTCGAGACCCGTCTAGAGTAGTGATTCTAGTGGTGTGGGCGGGTGCAAGCATCGTTCGTTTGAAGAGCATGCATTTAGTTGTAATAGTGTTTAAGTAGCAGTTGGAGGCTACTGACAGGAGTGTTTGTATGGAATTGAAGCTCGTTTTGCGAGGTTGTGTTTAACACATGTTGTAATGAGAGGGCCAGACAGTGGCGGCTCCTGAAAAAATTCTAATGAGGCCATTTTTCTGATGATTTAGGTGACCTACACACATTTTTAAAAAAGATATGTCCACGCACAACATGAAGACAGGACGGCAGCATATAAGTCAATACCAGAAGCATTTATTGACTGATCTCAAGTGTTTTGGCGTACAAAAGCAAAATTAAGTTATCACAGTAAAAAATTAATCAAGGGTTGTTCTTTCACATTTCCTCAACACTTGCATAAACAATATGTATGGCCTTTTGTAAAAAGAAACAAACCATCAATTCTGGCCAATTGTATAGATTTGTAAATAGGAAAACAACAATATTCAGGACAATTGTTATAGATTTGTAAAAATGAACATGAACAGATTTTTTTATTTTTTGAATGGCCGTACCCTTCTCAAACATGGTCTGCTTGCAGGTAAGGTAGCACTCACAAGGTGGCCAAGAGAAAGAACCTTTCTTTGGTGTGATCCAGGATGGTGTTGCAGACCCTCTTCAGGACAGCCTCTGCTTCTCCTCTTCTCTCAAAGCTGTTCTGGGTCTTTTGGCTCCTGTTGCTTCTTGCAGCTGCTGTTGAGAGGAGTCCTGAAGGCAAACAGACCAATGTGTTTGTGTCTTTGTACAGTATTGTTGTCTATGTGATGCAGCAGGTATATGCAATGTATCCATGTATAGTACAAATACTTCCAGTTCCACTTAAAATGGGCTAGGATGCATAAAAGTCTTTAGTGTTTTTTAAGTTTTTTAAGCCTTTGTGTCTCACATAGCCTGGATGTTCAGCACAGTATACAGTGGTGCTCATAAGCTTATGATCCCATGCTAAAGTTGACTAAAAAGAGGGAATAAAAAGAAAAGAAAATTGGTGTCCTTAAAGGTTGGATTTTCCAACTTTTTAATTAAGTCATTAAGATCAATTTCCAAAAGATGATTTTTTTTATTTTTTTATTCCTCTTTTTAGTCAGCTTTAGAATGTGTTTCATACACGTTATGAGCACCACTGTACAGTACACATAGTATATAAAATAAGATAGATTACACCACTGGCCCATATATATAATGACAATAATGTAATTTCAAACACAAATGCAGGAGTCTCCTTTCATGCAATACATTTTCAAATAAAGCTCTGCTTTGAGAAAGATCGAATGATATTGTTTAATCTTTATCTTACCTTATGGCCTGCACACTGCTTGCGAAGCTGTCGAGGGCACGTTTGATAAAGACAGCATCGATGTCCTTATTCTGTAGCTTCTGGTACGGTGGGCTGGTCAAATGAACCCAAGTGAACCCGTCCGGATGGCTTCAAAACATTCTATGAGGGTCGTCTCGATTCTCGTAGACAGTGTTCACGACTCTGCTGTTGCTAACCTCATCGTTGTGGCGCGGACAGCTAGCCTGTATCCCTCATCCAGTTGAGTGGCAATATCACTCTCACCAAAGCAGACAATCTCAAACAGCTATCAATGTGGGTCTTGTGACAGCTCATTTTTGTTAATCTTTTCTGAAAGATGGTGCATGTCGGTTACACCAGTCGCTGTCCCAAGCGTTGCTGTCTGCCGTTCATGGTTACGTTACGTTACGTATGACGAAAGCGCGTAAGTGCAAGCCCTCAGACACCCATAGAGAATGTAAGACTTGAAAGCTCAGAAAATTTGAAAAAAAAATATTTTTACATTAGAGGCTATGAGAGACTTCTGGGCGATTTTCAACCTGACTGAAATCGCCCCAAAACGGGCGGGGACATTTGAAGCACGACTTTAGCCTGATTGGACATTTAGTGGCTGGCAGATCAGAACGTTGGAAACACTGAACTACTGTTGCCATGATATAATTGATTAGAAAAAAAATCCCTATCCTTTTCCCGTTTGGCATTGCGTCGCCCTATCGCCCTATTGAACACACCGCCCATGGGCCAGATGTATACAAAATGGTGTCGTCTGCGTAGAGGTGGATCTGAGAGTCACCAGCAGCAAGAGCGACGTCATTGATATACACAGAGAAAAGAGTCGGCCCAAGAATTGAACCCTGTGGCACCCCCATAGAGACTGCCCATAGGTCCAGACACAGGCCCTCCGATTTGACACATTGAACCTCTATCTGAGAAGTAGTTGGTGAACCAGGCGAGGCAGTCATTTGAGAAACCAAGGCTATTTAGTCTGCCAATAAGAATGCGGTGGTTGACAGAGTCGAAAGCCTTGGCCAGGTCAATTTAAAGAGAGTGAGAGATGTTAGATGTATTTAAACATTATATTTGTGTTTGTCATATTCATTATGGGAGATGTGCATGGGCAGATCATTGTAGTTTCAGATGTTACTGAAGTGAAGCTGCCTGATGGGATGTCCAGCTGTTTATTTTCTATAAAGTGAAGTGAACTTATTCCTGTCTCCTGCCTGCATTATTCCAACCCTGTCCTGAGTGACTAAGAACCCATTTCTACCTCTTACAGTATCAAAACATAGCAACCTACAATCTTTTATCCAACATATTTGTGTTTAGTCCTGACAGTGTCATCAACAAAAACGGATTGAATGTTCAACCAACTCTTTTTCTCCAGAGTCTGTGCAGCTTGTGGATGGAGATGGTCTCTGCTCTGGGAGACTGGAGGTGAAGTCCAATCAGTCCTGGGCCTCAGTGTGTGAAGCTGACTTTGACCAGCAGGATGCAGAGGTAGTCTGTGGGGAGCTTGGCTGTGGGGCTCTGCAGCTCTACAGGGGGGGCTCTATGGAGAAGGTGAGGAGGGTCAGACCTGGGATAAGAGATTCCAGTGTAAAGGCAATGAGTCCCTTCTCCTGGACTGTGACACCTCAGACAGAAAAAACAACACCTGCCTACCTGGTAATGCTGTTGGAACTCACCTGCTCAGGTAAGAAACAGTTTGTCACTCAATCAACATTGTTCTCGCCTGGAGTGAAGAATATGAGAGGCAATATATAGTGGGCTCCAAAATTACTGGCACCCCTGTCTGGCAATGCACAAACAATACTTACAGAAATATAAACACTATAATTATAGAGAGAAAACTGAAAAATACCAACATGTGAGAAATACTGTACTATATTAATGTTCCAATGGAACCCACCAAAATCATTTATTGATTAATTAAAAATCAATGTCCTCCAAATCAAGGTTTCACAATTAATTGCACCCTTAAAGATTATTGTAAATAACATCTACCAAAATTAAACCAGTGTTAAGTGAATATTTTAATCTCAATGGTTTTGAACTCAACTATTTCAGTGTCTCTGTGCGTCTGTCCCAAAAGGTTGTAATGCTTTTGGATCAAGAAACGGACAGAGTCCCGGTCTGCATAGTCAGGCCTTTATTCATTGAGAATTCTGTTCATCACAATTTCAGAGTCCATCTTTTATTACTCACACGTCATACAAAAAACCCCACCCCTTTTAGGCGGGCTGTTTTCCTCTCTGCTCTCCTAAACCATCAGGTCACACACACATGTTCTTATCATAGGCTGCATTTCCTTAGTTATCGCCGTCCCTCATACTCCTTAAAAAGCCTAACCGTTTCTCTCCTCCTTAATTGGGAGGCCTCTTATCTTGGTTTCCCAGTTGTCTGTAGCCAGTTCTCCTTGTCCTTGTTGTCTGGTCTAACTCTTACTCCCATTGCTAAATAGTAGCTCAATGTCATAGTCTTTACTGGTCCTACACTCACACATTCTAACACATTTCACACAGTTTCAGGGTGGTAATAATTAGTCATTAATAATTATTCTATCAACCAGGAATTAAATTCCACTTATTTTAAGTGTATCTAAGTCTTAAGGAACTATATTGAGCCATTACATCACTTCCTGTTTCACTAGGGTATAAAAATGAGGTATCACGCATACAATATCCCTTTGTCATCCAACACCATGAAGAAAACAAAAGAACTGGCAGTTCAAAAAGAGACAGATGTCGTAGACCTTCATTAATCTGGTAATGGCTACAAGAAGATCCACAAACGATTGAATATACCACTGAGCACTGTCGCAATGGCAATTATTAAAAAAAATAAAAAAGATATGGACACAGTTGAAAACCTCACGGGTATCGAGGACGCAAATGCATTTTTGCCCCCCAGGATAGGGAGGAGGATGGTGAGAGAAGCAACAAAATCCCCAAGAATAACTGTGAACGAATTGCAGGACTTGGTGGCGTCTTGGGGTCACCAGGTTTCAAAAAAGCACCATCAGACGCCACCTCCACAACCACAGGCTCTTGGGAAGGGTTGCCAGAAGAAAGCCTTTCTGACCCCAAACACAGACGCAAGCGCTTCTTGGAGTTTGCCAAATGTCATTTAAATTATGACTGGAAGAAGGTGCTCTGGTCAGATAAGACCAAAATTGAACGTTTTGGTCAGATACAGCATCGAAATGTTTGGCGTCGAAACAGAGATGCATACAAGGAGAGTCACCTCAATACCCACGGTGAAATATGGTGGTGGGTCAGTGATGATTTGGGGCTGTTTTAATTCCAGAGGTCCAGGGGCACTGGATGGCATAATGAATTCCACCAAGTATCAGGCAATTTCGGCTGACAAAGAAGGCTGGGATTTGGCGTAGGTGGACATTCCAACAAGACACAATGACCCAAAACAAAACCAAGAATGTGAAGGATCTTGAATAGGATCTGCATAGAGGGAAGGGTCCAAAATCCCTCCAAATGTGTTTCCTTAACCTTGTCAAACATTACAGGAAAAGACTCCATGCTGTTATCCTTGCCTGAGGTGGTTGCACTAAGTACTAAATGAAGAGTGCCAATAATTATGAAACCTTGATTTAGGTGACTTTTATTTTGTATTAAATAATTGTATGATTTTGGTTGGTTCCATTGAAACATTAATAAAAGTACAGTATTGTTTATATTTTTAATGTATTGTTGGTGCAGTCAGGGGGTGCCAGTAATTTTGGAGCCCACTGTAGATGTGTTGTTTAGTGTGAAAATAGTAAGATTACTGTCTCTCTCTCTTCTCTCTGTGGTCCTCTGTAGCTCAGCTGGTAGAGCACGGCGCTTGTAACGCCAAGGTAGTGGGTTCGATCCCCGGGACCACCCATACACAAAAATGTATGCACGCATGACTGTAAGTCGCTTTGGATAAAAAGCGTCTGCTAAATGACATATTATTATTATTTTCTCAGAGCCTGATGATGTGAGGCTGGTGGGAGGAGGCAGTCGCTGTGCTGGTGGAGTGGAGCGGTACAACCAGGGAGAGTGGAGGACTGTGGGAGCTGATGACTCGGACAAGGAGGCTGTAGCTGCAGTAGTGTGTAGACAGCTGGGATGTGGCTCCACTGTTTCAGTACTACCTGGAAACACCACTAGAGGGTTTAGAGTTGTCTGTTCTGGGTCTGAGCCTTCACTGAGGGAGTGTTGGAGAACAAATTATCTCCTTCCTGTAGTCACAGTGATCTGCTCAGGTAATAACAAGATATTATAATTATATTCAACTGATTTCCTTCATATCCAACTTCCTCTGCACCTCTCACAATGACTTTTTAGCTTGTAAGTCTGCTTGGCAAAACAAATCACTCAGTCAAGTAGGAATAAAATACAACTTAAATATCCCAGAATGCTTTTGTTATTTGAGTGTTATCTCACTGATCGTCTCTACTCACTGCCACGTCACATGTCATGTTATTGTCATATCTAAATGAGGAAAGTAGTTGAGGAGCTACGTTTTCTTTTTCTCTCCTCTTGTTCCAGATGTCCTGCTTCAGCCTGATATCAACATATGTTGTCTCAGTGACTGTAGGCCCACTACTCATGTTGCCCTGTGAGGGAGGGTGGCTAGCACTGTTACATGCTGATGTTATTGTCATATCTATAGGAAACTAGTTGAAGAGGTTTTTCTTGTTCTCTTTTATGTTACAGATCTCCTGGTCCAGCCTGATATCTTCCTGACTGACTCAATGGGAGGGGTCTCCAGGGGCCACCAGGGGCCCGAAGTGTTTAGGGGCTACAACTTCACCATCACCTGCTCCACTCAGCCACAGTACCCAGGAGGCTCCTTCCTCCTCACGTTCACCGGCTCCAACAGAACCCAGACCCAACCAGCTGTCAATCACTCTGCTGCCTTCCTCTTCCCTGCTGCAGATGACTCCCACCAAGGGAACTACAGCTGTGTTTATGTTTTCTCTCATAACTTCTCCTCTGAGAGTGAGCTCCTCAACCTCACCATCACAGGTAACTGAACATGAACCAGACTTCTAACTTTGTCATTGACAGATTTCCCACAGATCTATGTGATGATGACCAGTCCCCTCATCAAAGGTGTTTCTGTTTGCAGCCTCTCCTCTGCCAGCCTTCATCATCAGACACGTTGTAGTGCTGCTGATCCTACTGACAGCCATCACCACCATCTACCTGTACTACAAGGTAAAGACATTTACTCAGACGTTACAAGTCATTTAAATGTTTGTGTCTATGAGCACGGTTCAGATTCTACATTGGTCTATATCTGTGTTTAAGGTGTGTGATTAACTCGGCTCCCGAGTGGCGCAGTGGTCTAAGGCACTGCATCGCAGTGCTAGCTGTGCCACTAGAGATCCTGGTTCGAATCCAGGCTCTGTCGTAGCCGGCCGCGACCGGGAGACCCATGGGGCGGCGCACAATTACGGGGCGGCAGGTAGCTTAGTGGTTAAGAGCGTTGTGCCAGAGCGTTGTGCCAGTAACCGAAAGGTCGCTGGTTCTAATCCCCGAGCCGACTAGGTGAAAAATCTGTCGATGTGCCCTTGAGCAAGGCACTTAACCCTAATTGCTCCTGTAAGTAGCTCTGGATAAGAGCGTCTGCTAAAATGACATAAAAAAACAATTGGCTCAGCGTCGTCCAGGGTAGGGGAGGGAATGACCGGCAGGGATGTAGCTCAATTGGTAGAGCATGGCGTTTGCAACGCCAGGGTTGTGGGTTTGATTCCCATGGGGGGCCAGTATAAAAAAATGATGTATGTACTCACTAGCTGTAAGTCGCTCTGGATAAGAGCGTCTGCTAAATGACATAAATGTAAAAAAAAAAAAAATTAACCAGATGAGAATGAGAGGCGCGCAGAGAACGAGACACAGAGACACAACACACACAGAGAGGACCGGGGATTTAATAATAGCTGAAAAGTTCAGAATTAGTATATCTTTCTAGAACCTTGGAAGACATCTAAAAAGGAGTGACAGCACCACCATGATTCCTTTTAGTTTGTTTTTTGATGCAACCATGGTAACATGGGGTTTTGGTAACATGGGGTTTTAATTATTTTAAGAGAGTAGCTCATTAACGTCTGTTGGGTGTGTTCCAGAATGTATTTGCTGCTTTTATAGCTTTTGTCTTTATGTCTTTATCTTATTTAGTGTTTCTCTTAGATTCTTTATCTGAAGTGTTTCCATTTATTAGTCCATGACTGACTCACTCACTCACTCTTGGTGCTGTGTCTCCCTAGACCACCAGGAGGCAGAAGAGAGTGAACAGGGTGAGCAGCATGGATCTTTATGTTGATGCCAATGCCATGGAGATGGTCTCTCTGAGCTCCAGAGCTGAAGCTGGACCCGGGAGAGGAGAGAGCAGCCCAGGGGACTGAGTAGGAGTAGAATGATGCGACCCTACATGTTGATCTTAGGTCAGTTTTGTGTTTTAAATATATGGTCAGCAGTGGACTGGTGTTTAAAATGTGGTGACAAAACCTTAAGTGGTTCTAAATTAATAAACACAAGTTAAGAATTAGTTTATCTTTTTATAACCTTGGAAGAAATCTAAAAGGAGTGATTGTAACCACCATTATTCATTTTTGTTTGTTTTGTACCACCATGGTACCATGGGGTTTTGGGTATCGGGTTTGGGTAATGGGGTTTTGGATAACTGTGGTTTTGGGTAACATGGGGTTTTGGGTAACATGGGGTTTTGGTAAAATGGGGTTTTGTAACATGGGGTTTTTGGGTACCATGTGGGGTTTTGGTAACATGGGGTTTTGGGTACTGTGGGGTTTTGGTAACATGGGTTTGATTATTTTTTAGAGAGTAGCTCAATTACATATTTTTGTGATTCCAGAAATGTATTGCTGGCTTTTAGCTTTTTGTCTTTAGGTCTTTATCTTATTTAGTGTTTCTCTTAGATTCTTTATCTTGAAGTGTTTCCATTATTAGTCCATGTATTATTATAATCATCTGGTCATCTTTTTCTCAAGTCATTTTAGTTTGTTGTTGGGGATTGTTTTGTTGCTGTTGTTTACCTCTCATGATGTTATTGATTATACATTTTATGATATTGACTGATGTAGATTATTGTTATGATGTTAGTAGTATAGAGATAATGATGTTATTCATTATAAATATTATGGTATTGATTATGATGTAGATTATTGTTATGATGTTGTTAGTAGTATATAGAGATAATGATGTTATTCTCTTATGATCTGTGGTTTACAGAGAAAGTATAGTACTTAGTTCAGGTTCTGATATACATTAAAAATTGTGAAGATATGCTTGTGTGCAAATCAATCAATTAATCAAATTAAAGTTAATAAATATGGTAATATATATCAATGATCTCAAAGGTATTGTTGAGAAGTGTTTATTTCATATTTGTGATGTGAGTGCAGATTATGTTGATGTTATGTTTATTTCCCTTTACAGATAAATGACCTGTTGCTCTCTAAACTGCCATATAATCACTGAATGCTTTTAATAAACTCACAGGCTGTCAGTCTTGTGTGATTTCTCTCTTGGAAAGACTACAACATACAGTATGAATTAACTGAGATCAAGGTCTTGTATGATTTCTCTCTTGGACAGACTACAACATACAGTATTGAATTAACTGAGATCAGTCTTTGTGGTGATTTCTCTCTTGGAAAAGACTATACAACAGCTACAGTATGAATTAACTGAGATCAGTGCTTGTGTGATTTCTCTCTTGAAAGACTACAACATACAGTATGACTTAACTGAGATCAGTCCTTGTGTGATTTCTCTCTTGGACAGACTACAACAATACAGTATCATGAATTAACAGAGATTCAGTCTTGCAAGTGTGATTTCTCTCTTTGGAAGACTACAATATACAGTATGAATTAACTGAGGATCAGTCTTGTGTGATTTCCCAACCAAGTTTTTCCACACATAATGATAATGAAGTAGTAGATAGCTGGATGAAGTCAGTGTAGAAAAAGTAACCAACTGTCATACTTGAGAGTAACTAACAATATACCTAATAGAAATGTACTCAAATTGTAAAAGTGAAAGTCACCCAGTAAAAGGTGTGGTTTTAAATATACCTTAATGATCAAGAGAAAAAAAATTATAAACATTATTTCATATTCCGTATATTAAGCAAACCAGGAAGGGCAGGCACGTTTTTGGGGGAAGTGTTTCCACTACTAACAGAGGAAACAGGGGGGAAGTTTTCCACTACTAACAGAGGAACAGGGGAAGTGTTCCAATTACTAACAGAGGAACAAGGGAAGTGGTGTTTCGCCTACTAACTAGGAACAGTTGGAAGTTTGTTCCACTACTACAGAGGTCAAGGGGGAAGTGTGTTCCACTACTAACAGAGGAACAGTAAGAAGTGTGTGTGTGTTTTTTGTTCATGTGTGCCAGCAATGTCTCACCAATCCCATTCCAGCAGAACTGTGCTCTCTCTCGTCCTCTCTCTCTCTCTTCTCTCTCTCTCTCTCTCTCATCTCCTCTCTCTCTCTCTCTCTTCTCTCTTTCTCTCTCTCTCTCTCTCTTCTCTTCTCTCGTCTTAATGAAAAGTCCCCGTAAAACTTTTGGTTTTAAATATACTTAATAAAAGAAAAAAAAGTGTAAAATTTATTTCAAATTTCCCGTTATTAAGAAAACCCGGGGCCGGGCCGGGCCCGGGACTGGCAACACCGCCATCCCTCTCGCCGGCCTCTACATCCTCCTTCCCCTGGTGACCATGACTCCCGAAACTGGCGGCCTCCTCTGCCCCGTCGTCCACGGCGTTACCCCCCCCCTAAAAAAATTATGGCTTCACTCCTCCCGGGGGCCAAGGCCTCCATCCCTTTTGCCCTCGCACCATCTCCTCCCAAGTCCTCCCTCTCCTCGTCATGCTGCTTATCCAGTCGAGATGGGTTTTTCTGCACGATCGTCGGAATAATGAGGACCAAGGCGTTGTTTATTTTAGTATCATAAAGGGCCCAGTTTGGGAAAGTAAAAGGTAAAATAATAATTTAGTAAAAGCATGGATCTGTTAAAAAATTGAAAATCTTATCTTGGGAGTGTTTAGGTTGAGAGCCTTTGAATTCAGACGAGATAATTATGTTTTTTTCATAAAACCCCTGCAGCGGGTTTTGGGATGTAAATGCGTGTGGCTGTGGAATAGAAAAACATGAACTTGTTTGCTTTCTTTATGCTTATGACCTTATGCCCTGAGACATGGCCACTGCCCATAATCTCGGGGGGCTGGAGGGGATGATGAATGAAAAATGTTGTATAATGTTTTAATGTAAGGGAACAAAATGAACTGTTTGATTTTTTAAACCCCGAATATATTTTTAAAATAATAATAACTTAAGGATAGATGTTTTTTTTACGGGGGTTTTTAAACGGGGCCCATGGGTTGTTCTAGACATCTGGTTTGCTTTACATTTTTTTTTTAAAAAGGGGGGCTTTTGAAAAGGGGCCTAGCACCACCAATAGAATATCGAATGAGGGGGTGGTACGAACTAAAAAAAGTTGGAAAGTTTTTTACATGTGGGTATAAAATTGAGCTCTTGGCGAAAAAGGGACAGTCTTTGTCTCTTTTGGAAAAAAGGGTCGGCTTTTTTTTTTAAAAAAAGTCTAAATTTTTAAATTCCCCGGCTCTGATGCTTGAAGATATTTTTGTTAAATTTTCTATCAATGTTTCTACAAAAGGCCGCGTTGCAGCAAACTACTCTTTAAATTTGAGACAAAGATCAAAAAAACAACGATACTGACGTTCCGTCTAACTACACAGACTTGAAAAAAATCCCAAAACACAAAAGGGAAACAGACAGTTTAAAAATGGCTCCCAAACAGAGACAACCCAAACAGCTGACACTCGTTGCCTCTGATTGGGGGCCACCAGGGCCCAACATAGAAAAACCATACTAAATAAACAAATAAAAGCACACCCGGCCAACATACAAGTGTCCCCAGAGCCAGGCGTGAAAACTACTAAAAAGGGGAACGGGGGGAAGGGGGTTTTCACTACTACGGGGAAAGGGGGAAGTTTTTTTTCACTACTAACAGAGGAACGGGGGAAGTTTTTCCCCTACAGGGGAACGGGGGGAAGTGAGAGTCCCCCTCCTGTACTCTCTGTTCACCCTGATGATGGCCGGGGCACGACCCCAAACCCCATCTTTAAAGTTTGCCGCGACCAACAGGTAGCCTGATCCCGAAAATGATGGACACCCCTATAGGGGGAGGTCAAAGATCTGGCCGTGGGGTGCCAGGACAAAACCTCCCCCTCCGGACCAAAAAAAGGAGATATTGTGGCTCGGGAAAAAAAAGAGGGCTGGACCCTCATTCTCATCGACGGGGCTGTAGGGGAAACGGGTTTGAGAGCTTAAAGTTCCTTGGTGTCCACATCACCAACGACTATCATGGCCCCAACACACCAAACAGCCCTGAAAGGGCACGACAAGCCTATTCCCCTCAGGGACTAAAAAAATTTGGCATGGTCCTCGATCCTCAAAAAAAATTTTACAGCTGCACCATCGAGAGCTCCTGATGGTTGATCACCGCCTGGTATGGCAAATGCTTGGGCCTCTGCCGCAGGCCCCGGGGGGATCTACGCCCATACTCACTGGGGCAAAGCTCCCTGCCCCAGGACCTCATACCAGGCGTTCAAGGAAAGGCCCCCAAAAATTTTCAAAGACTCCCCCACCCTATCTAGACTGTTCTCTCTGCTACCGACGCAAGCGGTACCGGGTGCCCAAATCTAGGGCCAAAAGACTTTTCAAAAACTTCTACCCCCCCAAACCTAAGCTCCTGAACACTAATCTGGCTACCCCCGGCTAAAATTTGCAACTGCCCCCCCCACCCCATCCCTTTTTTTGCTGCTGCACTCTGTTTAAATAGTATTTATGCATGTCACTTTAACTCACCCCCTGTCATATTCCTCAACTACCTCACTAGCCGGTGCCCCCGCACATTACTCTGCAACGGGACCCCCTGTTAATACCTCCCTACTGTCACTTTATTTTACTTATATTAGCCCCCCCACTGTCCTTTTTTTTACTTCTGCTCTTTTTTTTTTTCACACTTTTTTTTTTTGTTTGTTTTTTCTTACTTTTTTTTGTTTAAATAAGACTGTTGGTTAAGGGGTGTAAATAAGCTTTCACTGTAATTCTTCACCTGTTTTTATTCGGGGCTGTGACCCAAAAAAATTTGTTTATTTGATTTGATTTGAAGTGTGTTTTTACTACAACAGAGGAAAAGGGGGGAATGTTTCCACTACTAAAAGAGGACAGGGGGGAAATTGTTTTTTTCCCACTAACAAGGAACAGGGGAGTGTGTTTCACTACTACAAGGAAAAAGGGGGGAATTTTCCCCTACTAACAGAGGAACAAGGGGGAAATTGTTCCACTATTAAAGAGGACCAGGGGAATGTTT
>JAGTTL010001479.1:7500-13726 GCA_036851935.1 Coregonus suidteri | reverse complement strand
GGGGGGGGGGCGGGCTGCCAGAGCCCAGGAGAGAGGGGACGAAAGAGGAAAAGGGAAGAAAAAGGAGAAAACCGAAGGGGAAAGAGGAAGAAAACCCTACAGTGAGAAAGGCTAGAACATATCAGCTGTTCTCCCTGGTACCGCACGGCAAGGGGTACCGGAGCGCCCAGTTAGCCCAAAAAGGCTTCTTAACAGCTTCTACCCCCAACCCATAAACTCCCGAACAGCAAATAAAAATGGCTACCTGGACTATTTGCATTGTCGTCCCTCCCCCCACCCCCACTGCCGTCTTTTACGCTGCTGCTATTTCTGTTTAATTATCTATGCATAGTCCACGTTAGCTCTACCTACATGTACATATTAACTCATCTAACTGTGCCCCCGCACATATGACTCTGTACCGGTACCAACCTGTATATAGCATCCCTACTGTTCTTACCTCCACTACCTTGACTCTGTACCGTAACCCCCCTGTATATACCTCCCTACTGTTATTCCTTCCACTAACCCATTGACTCTGTAAACCGGTACCCACCCTGTTATATAGCCTCCCCTACGTTAATTTAAAAATTTTTTTTTTTTTACCTCCACTAACCATTGACTCTGTACCGGTACCCCCTGTATATAGCCTCCCTACTGTTATTACCTCCACTAACACATTGACTCTGTACCGGTACGGGACCCCCTGTATATCAGCCTCCCTACTGTTATTAACCTCCACGAAACACATTGACTTCTGATACCGTAACCCCCTGTTGATATAAGCCTCCCTACTGGTTATTTTTACTGCCCTGCTCTTTCATTATTTGTTATGTACATTTTTTACTTTTGCACTTATTTTTCTTTTTAAACAGCAATGTTGGTAAAATGGCTTGTAAGTATAATAATTTCACTTGAGAGTCACTAGACCTTTGTTGTAATCACACCAAAAGTAATCAGGTTGTGCAGTTTAGTAGGCCACATTTCTGAGTAAAAACATATAGGAAAAATAAAACTAACACTAATATGACATCAAACAAGACCTAAAGACATCTCTGAAATATCTGTATCTCTGAAATATCTCTGGCAGACAATCCTTTGAGGTGATTCTAGACGTGTTCTAGACTCAAAGAAATATCTCTCAAATATCTATAGACGTGTTGTGAGTTTTAAAGCCTGAGGTAGCTGTCTGGTCTTTGACAGGTGGTTCGAAGAATGAGAGACATCGGTAGAAGAGACGTGTTTGTGATATAAACAACATAAGAAGAAGGTCCAGTCTCAGTCTCATCCCAACCAAAGCTATCATTTCCAGAGCAGCTGGAACGAATTAATGACACGTCTTGTCAAAGCCTTTTCTCTTCAACACACTCTTCAAAGGAGAAGAGGAGGGACAAGCCTTTGAAAACATTACAGCTCAGGTTTCTCAGTACCTCCACAGTTTTCTCAGTACTCTCCACAGTTTCTCAGTATCTCACAGTTTCTCCGTAACCTCCACAGTTTCTCAGTTACCTCCACAGGTTCTCAGTACCTCCACAGTTTCTCAGTATCCTCCACAGTCTCTCAGTTACCTCACTCCACAGTTTCCTCTCCTAACCAATCCACAGTTTTCTCATATATCCCCACTGTTTCTCAAGTACCTCCACAGTTTCAGCAGTACCTCCACAGTTTCTCAGACGTCCTCCACAGTAATTCTCATTACCTCCACAATTTTCTCAGTACCATCCACAGTTTCTCAGTAACTCCACAGTTTCTCAGTAGTCCTCCAACAGTGTTCACAGTTTCTCGTACCTCACACAGTTTCTCAAGTACCTCCACATTTTCTCCAGTCCTGCTCCACAGTTCTTCTCAGTACCTCCACAGTGTTCGCCAGTATCTCCCAGTTTCTCAGTACCTCCACAGTTTCTCAGTACCTCCACAGTTTCTCAGTACCTCCACAGTTTCTCAGTACCTCCACAGTTTCTCAGTACCTCCACAGTTTCTCAGTATCTCCACAGTTTTCTCCAGTACCTTCCACCAGTTTCTCATTACCTCCCACAGTTCTCAGCGACCTCCACAGTTTCTCCGCAGTCCCTCCACAGTTTCTCAGTCCCGTCCACCAGTTTCTTCAGTTAGCCTCCACCGTGTTCTCAGTACCTCCACAGTTTCTCAGTATCTCTCCCAACAGTTTCTCTAGTACCCTTCCACAGTTTCTGCAGTAAAAAAAAAAACCCCTGTCCACATTTCTCAGTTACCTCAACATTTCTCAGTACCTCCACAGTTTTCTCAGACCTCCACAGTTTCTCAGTATCTCCACAGTTTCTCCAGTACCAAGCCACAGTTCTCAAGAGGAGACCAGTACCTCCACAGTTTCTCAGTACCTCCACAAGTTTCTCAGTACCTCCACAGTTTCATCATAACTCACAGAGAAACAAGACCAGATAAATGGTAAAGTTCTCAGCAGGGTTGGGTCCAATCCATTCAATTTCAGGAAGTGTGAAATTTACCAAATCAGTTTACTTCCTGAATGGACTAAAATTTCTAAAAATGGAATTGACCTCAACCCTGGTTCTCAGGGCCTTCTGGTGTTCTTGTCTTTACCCCATCCTAGTGGACTGAGGGGTTGACATAGAATGACCCTAATACTAAGATGAAGGAGAAATACAGATAAACTCTGTATCTACATCCTTCTGGCTTTCCTCACTGCTGCTCTGCTATCAGTCGGAGCATAGCTGGAAGGAAAGCTGGTGGAAATAAACCAGACCCCTAGGTTGAACGACAGCAGACCAGATCAACTAGGTTGACACAACAGCAGACCAGGATCAACTAGGTTGAACGACAGCAGGACAGATCACTAGGTTGAACGACAGCAGAACCAGATCAACTAGGTTGAACGACAGCGCAGACCAGAATCAACTAGGTTTGAACGACAGCAGACCAGATCAACTAGGTTGAACGACAGCAGACCAGATCAACTAGGTTGAACGACAGCAGACCAGATCAACTAGGTTGAACGACAGCAGACCAGATCAACTAGGTTGAACGACAGCAGACCAGATCAACTAGGTTGAACGACAGCAGACCAGATCAAACTGGAGGTTGAACGGGACAGCAGACCAGATCAACTAGTTTGAACTACAGCAGACCCAGATCAACTAGATGAACTACAGCAGACCAGATCAACTAGGGTTGAACTACAGCAGACCAGATCAACTAGGTTGAACGACAGCAGACCAGATCAACTAGGTATGAACCAACAGCAGACCAGATCAACTCAGGTGAACAACAGCAGACCAGATCAACTAGGTTGAACTACAGCAGACCAGATCAACAGCTGTTTTTTTCTGGAGGAGAGAGAATAGAAGAAAACAACTATTTCAGGAAGCATTAGGATTAGATTAGATTAGATTAAGGGGAGAGCGAGAGGCGGATATCCGACATCCCGACCATTGCAAAAACCAAACACAGAAACCCACACCACTGCTTGGCTTGGGCAGCTTGCCATTTGACCCAATCCAGACCTTAGATAAAGCTATTTTTACTGAGTCTGAGAAAAGTTGTGAGGTCTTCAGTTCTTATCAGCCTTCAGCAACAGAGAGGTGGTAGTAACCTTAGACATATTATACCCTTATAGAGAGAGGGAGAGGAGAAGAGAGAGAAAGAGGAGAAAGAGAGATGACAGAGAGAGAGAGAGAGAGAAGAGAGAGAGAAAGAGAGAGAGAGAGAGAAGAGAGAGAGAGAGAGAGAGAGAGAGAGAACAGAGAGAGAGAGAGAGAGAGAGACAGACCAGAGAGAGAGTTAGAGAGAGGAGAGGAGAGAGAGAGAGAGGGAGGAGAGAGAGAGATGAGGGAGAGAGAGAGAGAGAGAGAGAAAGAAAGGACTGAGGGGAGAGAAGGGGAGAGAGAGAGAGAGAGAGAGAGAGAGAGAGAGAGAGAGAGAAGAAGAGAGAGAGAGAGAGAGAGAGAGAGAGAGATGCCGAGAGAGAGAGAGAGAGAGAGACGAGAGAGCTGAGATGGGAGACGAGAGAGAGAGAGAGAGAGGATGAGGAGAGAGAGAGAGAGATGTGAGAGAGAGAGAGAGAGAGAGAAGAGAGAGATAGAGGGGGGGGTGGAGAGAGAAGAGGGGGCGGGAGAGAGAGAGAGAGAGAGAGAGATTTTTTTTGGGGAGAGGCGGGGATGAGAGAGAGAGAGTAGAGAGAGAGAGCGAAGTGTGGAGAGACGAGATTAGAGAACTGAGAGAGAGAGATACATTCTATTTGGACACAGTTCTATTTTACATATTAGAACACCAGCACCAAAATTAAGACAGAGGGACATATCTAAGGACTATGCCATTACAAGGATATCCAATTAGTATCGGTCAAAACATTTTACCAATCAGAGAGAGAGACGGAGAGAGAAAGGAGAGAGAGAGAGAAAGAGAGGAGAGAGAGAGAGGGTAGAGAGAGAAGAGAGGAGAGGTGAAGAGCCGAGCAGGAGGAGAGAGAGAAGAGATGAGAGAAGGGAGAGGGAAGAGGAGGAGGACGAGAGAGAGGAAGGGAGAGAGAGGAGAGAGGGAGAGGAGAGCTGGAGAAAGAGAGGGAGGAGAGAGGAGAGAGAGAGAGAGAAGAGAGAGATAGTGAGACGAGAGATAGCGAGACCGAGAGGGGACGAGAGAGGGAGAGAGAGAGAGACGAGGAGTTCGCGGATGAGGAGAGAGAGACGGAGAGGAGAGGGAAGATGAGAGAGAGAGGAGAGAGAGAGGAGAGAAGAGAGAAGGGACGAAGAGAGAGAACGAGAGACGGAGAGGAGAGGAGAGAGATTAGAGCGAAGAGAGACGAGTAGAGAGAGAGGAGAGATAGAGGAGTAGAGAGGAGGGAGAGAGAGAGGAGACATGGAGGGGAGAGAGAGAGAAAGGAGAGAGAGAGAGACGAGAGGACGACTGAGAGAGAAGAGAGAGAGAGAGAGATGAGAGACGCGAGAAAGCGATGAGATGACAATGGGGAGATAGAGGGAGGAGGAGATGAGATGCGAGAAGAGAGAAGAGGAGAAAAGGAAAGAAGATGATGAGTGAGAGAGAGAGAGAGAGAGAGGAGATTTGAGAAGGGGAGAAGAGAGAGAGGTGGGAGAGGACGAGTGAGGAGAGAGAGAGAGAGAGGAGAAGAGGAGATCTTCAGACGCGAGAGAGAGACGAGAGAGAGATGAGAGAGAGAGAGAGAGAGAAGAGAGAGAGAGAGAGAGAGAGAGAGAGAGAGAGAGGAGAGAGATAGAGGGAGAGGGAGAGAGAGAGAGAGGAGAGAGAGAGAGAGAGAGAGAGAGAGAGAGCTGAGGAGAGAGAGACGAGATGAGAGAAAGAGAGGGAGAGAAGAGAGAGAGAGACAGAGAGAGACCTGAGAGAGGGAGGCGAGAGAGAGAGGAGAGGAGAAGACTGAGAGAGAGAGAGAGCGATGAGATCGACTTAGAGAGAGAGATGAGAGAGAGAGGAGAGAACGAGAGATAGAGAGCGAGAGAGAGAGAGACGCAGAGGAGAACGAGAGAGAGAGAGAGAGGGAGAGGACGTGACTGGGAGGAGAGATAGAGAGAGAGAGACTTCTCCACACTGATGTCAGCTCAGCTCAGATCTAGTGGGAACTCAGCTCAGATCATAGAGTGGGACTCAGCTCAGATCTAGTGGGACTCAGCTCAGATCTAGTGGGACTCAGCTCAGATCTAGTGGGACTCAGCTCAGATCTAGTGGGAACTCATGCTCAGATTCTAGTGGGACTCAGCTCAGATCTAGTGGGACTCAGCATTCTGCTTTCATCAGACCGTGCGCTGACTGTGGCACTGAAACAATAAGATTGGCTGTTGTATAGGACTTTTTCTGCCTCTTGTCATGGTGTGTGTCTGTATCCAAACACCAACAAAACAACCCTTGAGGCTGTTCTCCTTCCGTAAGAGTGACTGTGATAAACTAATGCCAAACAGCCACTACATTCCTTGGCTAATACCAGGGATGGACTTCTGGAAACTGCCTCCAAAATTGTCAGAGGGGGGTTGGCTGGTGATGAGGGGGTAGGGATGGTGGGGGTGAGGGGGTGAGGGGGTAGGGGTGGTGGGATAAAGGGGGGGAGGGGGGGGGACTCACGTTCACACTCGTTAGCCTTGTAAGTGGTCGCTGGTTTCCATGGAAGCTGGTTGAATCCGGGGCAACACTGGTCACATGATGTCCCACAAGTGTTGTGCTGGCAGTCACACTGAAGCCTTTACAGAGAGGGAGGGAAAGAATGACAACAAACACATGAGTATCTATC
>JAGTTL010001479.1:0-2500 GCA_036851935.1 Coregonus suidteri | reverse complement strand
CTTTTACTTCTAGATAAACAAACACGTGAAGTGTCCTAACAAATTCCTGCTATCTTAAACAAACCACCTGTCGGACTCACGGCAATGTCTGGTTCTTGTCCGACATACTGACGGACCAATCTCTGGATACTGAAGATACTAGCCTATCACGAACATTAGTGTGTGTGTGTGTGTGTGTGTGCGTGGGTGTGTGTTAAAACACGAGGCACACAACCACCTCCATAGAACTTTCTAGATTTTGAATTCTTCCTCCTCAGCCATCCATCTCTTTGTTATCTTACTGTAGACTTTCTGCAGAAACACCTATCTTTTAGAATGATCTAACTTTTCTGTGAAACTTCTCCCCCTCACTGTTCCCTCTCTGTCTCGTACAGGACATTAGCTAGGTTTCCATCCAAATTGGCGACAGATTTTCAAGCAAATATTCAAAAAATCCGTACATAGAAACAATACGCGCATTTTCCCACCAGAGATGTTTCCATCAAATTGACTTGTTTGCGGATACAAGGCTGTATGTGATTACGTAGTGCACATACAAATTACTTTTGCAGTTAAATTCCGATGTACCGAATACAAAAATACAAGTTAAATGGGTTTCCATCACATTTTCAATTCTACTGATGGTTTTGTCACACAAAAAAAGAGCATTATAGGTTACAGCGATTGTGCCCACTGTGGTCGTGCGCTCTTGCTAACTGCTCGCAGATACAGTCCGGGTATAGTCTACATAATGAGATTATTACGGACAAAAGAGCGAGATATTTTAATTTGTCAAACGGAAGCCAGGCATTGATCATCATGTCACCAGAGAATAAGACCCTCGATATTTATTGGAAAGGAGCATCAAAGCTCATCACCGTGCACTTTCACCACCCCTGTGATTACTTATTTCATCTGTAGCCTAATAAACTGCATGGTTTCCTGAGTCGTAGTGGGAGGAGGACCACACCACATATCATCGTGTGACTCCAAGTTTACTTCGATACGATGGATTTTATATCAATATTTGTGCATACAGGTGTTTCCACTGCCATTTCTCGCATAATTAATTTTACAGACACAAAAAGATCCCACCTCGTCTAGTGTATTTAGTTTTGTCGACATTTGGAAAGTTTCCCATCAGGACTGTCGTGTCATTTTTTATCCAACTTGTCCGTTACTCCATAAAAAGGTTGGATGGAAACCTGGTTAGTGACGAGTTGAATTCACAGCGAGTCTCTGGTCTCTGAGTCTCTGAGTCTCTGGGTCTGGGTCCTCTGAGTCTCTGGGTCTCTGGGGGTCTCTGGGTCTCTGGGTCTCTGAGTCTCTGGGTCTCTGGGTCTCTGAGTCTCTGGGTCCTCTGGGTCTCTGAGTCTCTGGGTCTCTGGGTCTCTGGGGTTCTCTGAGGTCTCTCTGGGTTTCTCTGGGTCTCTGGGTCTCTGGGTCTCTGGGTCTCTGGGTCTCTGAGTCTCTGGGTCTCTGGGTTTCTGGGTTTCTCTGGGTCTCTGGGTTTCTGGGTTTCTGGGTCTCTGGGTCTCTCGGGTCTCTGGGTTCTGGGTACATGGGTTTCTGGGTCTCTGGGTCTCTGGGTTTCTGGGTCTTCTGGGTCTCTGGGTCTCTGGGTCTCTAGGTCTCTGGGTCTCTGGGTCTCTGGGTCTCTGAGTCTCTGGGTCTCTGGGTCTCTGGGTCTCTGAGTCTCTGGGTCTCTGGGTCTCTGAGTCTCTGGGTCTCTGAGTCTCTGGGTCTCTGAGTCTCTGGGTTTCTGAGTCTCTGGGTCTCTGGGTTTCTGAGTCTCTGGGTCTCTGGGTCTCTGAGTCTCTGGGTCTCTGAGTCTCTGGGTCTCTGAGTCTCTGGGTCTCTGAGTCTCTGGGTTTCTGAGTCTCTGGGTCTGGGTTTCTGGGTCTCTGAGTCTCTGAGTCTCTGGGTCTGGGTTTCTGGGTCTCTGAGTCTCTGGGTCTCTGAGTCTCTGAGTCTGGGTTTCTGGGTCTCTGAGTCTCTGGGTAGCTTCTGGAAGTCTGTGTGTCACTGTGTGTGTGTGTGTGTGTGTGTGTGGTGTGTGTGTGTGTGTGTGTGTGTGTGTGTGTGTGTGTGTGTGTGTGTGTGTTTCCTGCTCGCCATTCCAACACACCTCCTCCTTTCAGATGTCTGGAGGGTCCTCTACCTCCTCTGTCTGTACACACACAACACACACACACACACCACACAAACACACACACCACACACACACCACACACACCACACACACACACACCACACACACAAACACACACACACACACACACACACAATATTATCAAGCTATTATCAAATGAATCATTCCGTCATGCCCACTTCCAGTCCTATACAGGAGAGCTACACTTAGCCAAAACACTGCAGAGACCCTCAAAACAGGAACATCCTCAGGGTACATGGAACAAGACAGACACGCAACGCATTGACAGACGCACGTAAGCAAACAAACCTTGCTGGTGTGATGGCACACTGTGGTATTTCACTCAATAGATATGGGAGTTTATCAAAA
>JAGTTL010001478.1:0-13727 GCA_036851935.1 Coregonus suidteri | reverse complement strand
AAAAATTTTCAGTTTTTCAACCCAAACACAATGCAAGGGGATCTAATTTTGGGGGGGGGGGCAATTTGGCAAACTGATGAGGAATCCCCACCAGAGCTGTTGCCAGAAAATTTTAAATTTTAAATTTTATCTACCATAAGCCACCTCCAAGCATTTAGGATTTGGCAGTCGTCCAAACCGGCCTCAAAACTGCAGACCAGGGTATGGCGTGTGGGTGGGCTTTTTTCTTTGCGATGTAACGTTGGAACAGAGTGCCACATGGGGGTTAGGTATGGGCAGGCATAAGCTACAGAAAAAGAACACAATTGCATTTTTATCGAGGGGCCAATTGAATGACGAGATACCGTGCCCCAAAGACTGAGGTTCATTATGTGCCTCATCTGCCCCAACAACCTCATTTTTCAGCAGGGGAATTACAAGCCCCATGTCGCAAGGAAACTGTACCAACCCCTTTCAAAAAAAATTGCAGTCAGAGTGCCGTATAACGCACTTTATTGCAGTTTCAATCTTTTTTTTTTAAGGGAATTCCTGGAACTGAAAGTTTTCATTTCTTTATGGCCCGCATTCACCGGGAAGCACATATGTCGCTTTTTGGGGTGCTCTGGACGACATATAGTCAGAGGGGTTCCCGTTCCCGCCAATATTCAGAACTTTGCACAGCCATTGAAGTGGAGGCCCCAAACAACACCTATCAAACCTTTTGTGAAGGAGATGTTCACTGCATGAGGCAAATGGGGTCACAAAAAGATACTGAATGTTTTTCTGACCACAAACCCCCCCCTTTTCATTTGGTATCGGACCCGTCGTGAAATCCATAGATTTTTGGGCTAAAAGTTTTTCAATTGACGGTTTCTTTGAACGTAATCAGAAAAATCTTTTGAAATGTTTCTTGTTGGTTTTTATTTTTTTTCAGATATGATCCCTTTTTTTTTTAAAAGAAAATCACATTTCAAAAGATATCCTTACATGATAGTAAAATTCAACTATAGTCTGATAGAAAAAAGGCTTTAAAACCGGGCTTTTATTAATGCCCCCACCCAAATTTTTCGGTTCAACGACGAAAAAAAATTGTTTCTTTTACATGAAGGTGAATATTTGAGAAAACCATTTTTTCAATAATGGAGGAGGAGATGGCTGCCCTTTTCGGGCTCCTAAACCCAAAGGGCTATTGTTTTGGGTTTTTTTGCGTTATTTTTAACTTATTTTTACAAATGTTTCTGCCACCGTCTTTTAGAGGGGAAAAGAGATTCTAGGTATCGGGGCCCCAAAACGATACTCCCCTCGCACTGGACAAAGATTTTTTTTTTAAAAGAGTGGGGCCCGGAAGGTTTTATTTTCAGACCCCCGAAAAGGGCCCCAAACCCCGTAAACGAAATAAAGAAGAGATGGAGATTGGGGGGACGTGGGTGGGGGTGCCTTGAAAACGACCCGGACGGCGAGTGGTAATCTCCCTTTACCATAAAGTCCTGTTACCCAAACGTAAAACTTTGGGATAATAAAAGGGATGCGCAACGATCAAAAATTTATCCTACCAGCGGGACTTTTAAAAAACGGTTTTAATATCTTATTTTTTCACCGAGTCGTGGCTAAAACGACAAACATGGATAAAAAATACAGCTGGGGGGGTTTTTTTGGGTTTGCATCGGAAAGATAAAAAAGGGGGTTAAGACAAGGGGTGGCGGGCCCTGGGTATATTTTTTAAAAAACAGCGGTTTCACGAAATGTAATTTTAAGGGAAAAGTCTCAAAAATTTTTGCTCGCCGGGGGTAGAAAAACCCTTCATGAAAAAACTGAAAGACCACATTTTTTTCCCAAGGGGGTTTTCTCTATTTTTTTCCCATATCTGTCTATTCCCAAACCAAAAAAACCCCCGATGCTGGCACAAAGGGCCCGCACTCAATGATCTGAAAAAGGGCCATAAGAAAAACCAAGGGAAAATGTCACCAGAGGCGGCATCCAGGGGGCCGGGGAAATTAAGGGGGGAAAAAATTTAAAATCTGTTTTACCCATTTCTACCAGCATGTTAAATGTGCAACAAAAAAAATTTTTAAATTTCTTTTAAACCCCCTTTTACTCCACACAAGAGACGCGTCAAAGTTCTCCCTCGCCCTCCTTTGGAAAATTTGACCAATTTCTATCCCCCAGGGGAAAAGAGATGCAGAAAATTTACATTGAGGGAAGTTAAAAACTATCGCAATATTAAAGCGATCTACCCCCTAAAAAAAAAAGGGGGAAAAAAAAAAGCGGGGGACTAACTCAAAGAGAATTTCAGAGAAGAGATGCTAAGCGACAGGCCCTTTTTGCAAAGCACAGGGGAAATATTTGCCCGGGGATTTTTCCCGAGGGCTTTGGGGAGACACCACATCAGCGCTTCATCAAAAGTGCATCGAGACGTCGCCCAAACAGTGCCCGTAAAACCCCCCAACCAGAAGCCATGGATTACAGGTAACATCCGCAGGGGCTAAAGGGTAGAGCTGCCGCTTTCAAGGAGGGGGGACCTCCCCCGGGACGCTTTAAGAAACCCACTATGCCCTCACCCAAAACCCTTTAAAGGGGGCCCAAAAGCGCAAAAAGGGGCCTTTAAGATTGAATCCTACAAAAATGGTCCGAAGCTCGCCCGGATGGGGCGGGGTTTGAAAAACTTTTTACGGACTAAAAAGGGAAAAAAACACCCAACGAGCGCCAGTGACACGGCCTCCCAGACTAGCTAAATTCCCAAAAATGCCCCGTTTGGGGGCAACCCCCCAACACGGGAAGCATGCTTTGAGGCATCAGTTTGGGGTATCAGGGCTCTCCGTACCCAAAGTGAGAAAGGGACCTGTAAACGGGGTAAACCCATTCAAAAAGGAACAGGGCCAGCGGTTTACCTGGACAGGGAACCCCGAGCACGCACGGGCCCAAACCGGGCAAGTGACTTCACTGACATTTTAAATTTTTGCCCCGCTGAGTCTGAAAATTAAAAAACATGTTTTCAAGTATCACCAAGCCCCCCTGTCCCCAAGAACACTAAGGAAAACCTGCCAAAATAAACCCAAACCCACCCATAGCATTTCACGTCTATAGGCATAAAATTTGATTTGAAAGGCGGGGAAAGGGCCTCCATAAAAACCCCCTTTTACCCCAAAAAACCCTAGACCCACCCCAAATTTGCTTACTGCCCCAACAGATCCACAGATGACCAATTCATTCCCCACTCCACATTTCCCCTTTTCCCCAGGAAAGTTAGGGGGAAAAGAGCTTTTTTCCTTTTTACCCAAAGGGTGCGGGGCAATCCCCAACCCGACTAGGTGAAAATCTGTCGATGTCCCCTTAAGCCCCCCTTAACCCCTAATTCCCCCAAAGAAAGGGTCGCTCTGGAAAGGCGTCTCCCAAAAGGGCCCTTAAAATGAAAATGTAAAAATCTTTGGAATGCTTTTCATTAAATACAGCTCCCCATTCAACCCCCCTAGGCCCTAAAAGCTCATCACTAAGCAAAGGGACTATGGGGACAAAACCCTCCCTCTGCAACTCAATCGATCCTGGCCCTTCCTGTTTGGGCCGCCCCCAGAGGGAAGGGGGGTACAAAAACACTTCCACGCCGGGATCCTCACCCGGGGGCCCCCTCAGGGGTGCGTCCCAATTTCCCCCCTGTCTTCCTGTTCCCCAAATACTGCAGGCCCAAAGCCAACCCCAAACACCATTTCTTTTTCCCGGACAACAAAAAACAGGGTTGGGCCCTGATAAACCGCAACTGAGACGCTATAGGGGGGAGGTCAGGGGCCCCTGGCCGTGTGGTGCCTGGATAACCCTCTACCTAAAACGTGCCCAAGACAAGGGATGATTGGGGACACGGGAAAAAAAGGAACCCCAACGCCCCTTTCCCAATGGGGTGTAGTGGGGCAGGTTAGAGCTTAAAGTTCCTTGGGTCCCATCCCCAAAAAACTATTGTGGGGATCTATTTTTCTTACCTAGATGTGATGCCTACTTAAAAAAAAAATACTTAAATGTTTTTAAACAAAAGGGGGTTTGTGCTTTTACTGTGTATATTTTTTTATTAAAACAATTTTGGTGTTTAAATGTGGGGAACCTTTTGGGTGGGGGGATGAGATAAAGACTTGTGCCCTAAACCTACACAAAACATTTGCCTCTTTTTTAAAACTCCCTAAAGGACATGTGTTTTTTTGGCTACAGTGGGGGGAAACCATATTTTCTGAGGTTTTTCTGACAAAAAGGAAAATTTGTGGGGGAAACAAAAAAATCCCGGGCAACAGTAAAGGGCCCAAGGGATGGCCCACCCCTTGCCCCCAGCGATGGCGGGGAAAGTTTAAACCACCCCCACCCTCTCCTCTATGGCCAGCAGGGCCCCCGGGGAACTTCTCTGTCAGAGTATATAAAAAAGAACTTAAAACCAATGGCTCTTTCCCCTGACTGCCCTGCGGGGTTTTTTCCCAGTGTCCCGTATTGAACATAAATTTTTCCCCAAATTCAAGTGTTTGCTTTAAATTAAAAATACCAGTCTATTTTAGAAGCTTTATTGCCCTCTTTTTTTTTCCCTATACCAGTTTGAATTGACCAACTTAACATTTCATGGCCCAAAACACCCCAAGACAGTCTTTAAAGGGCACAAAAACCCCTATTCCCCCTCAGGAGACTAAAAAGTTTTGGCGGGGTCCTCGGGACCCAAAAAAAATTTATATAGCTGAAACCATCGAGAGCATCCTGACGGGTTTCGTCACTGCCTGGTAGGGCAACTGTTTCAGCCCCCGACCGAAAAGGGCCCTACAGAGGGTAGTGCTAGGGGCCCGGTCACCCTTTGGGGTGAAGTTTTTCTTGCCACCCCGGACCTCTATACCAGGCGGGGTCAGGGGAAGGGGCCCTTTAAAAAATTTCCCAAAGTTTCAGCCACCCTGTCATGGGGGGTTCTCTTGCTAGTAAAATGAAAAGCTTACCGGCCCAAAGGAAGAACACTTCTTAACACCCTTCCCCCCAAAACCCAAAAAACTCCTGATTAGCTTTCAAAGGGCTTCCCGGAAAAATTTGGCATTGCCCCCCCCCCCCCCCCCCCCCCCCCCCTTTTTACGTTTTTTATTTCCTTCTTTTTTTTTTTCTTATACAACCCCTTCTTTCCGGGCGACTTACTTTTTAGGGAGTCCCAAAAACCTTTTTTTCTAGTCATTTTACTTCTACCCCACATTTTACAAATTTACTTTTTTTAACTTTTTATCATTTAGCAGCCCTTTCTTATCCAAGCGACTTACGGGTTAGTGAGTGGCATACATTTTTCATATTTTTTTTCTACTTTTAAACCTAAACTTCCTCGACTAATTGGCCCCCCCGAAAGTTGACTCAAACCCCCGGTACCCCCTGTATACACCCTCAAAACTTTTTTTTTACTGCTTTTCTTTCCCTTATTATTATTTTTTTTTTTGTCTATTTTTTTTTTATTTTTTTTTTTTTATTTTATCTATTTTTTACTTAACACTTTTTTGTTTTAAAACTGCATTTTTGGTTTAACCTGTTTATTCGGCACACCCTGACAAAAAAATTTTTTTTATTTTATTTTAGATTTTTTGAAACATTTAGCAGAAAGGCTAAAAGGGAAATGAAAACCCAAACTTTGTCTTTTTAAATCCAAGTTGCTATTTCCAAAGCACATCTTGCTGTTTCGGTTTAAAAAAATGCAGCATAAAAAATCCTACCAAATTTCACCAACATGTTTTCTGAAAAGAAACAAATGTGGGCCCAAAATTTTTGCCAAAAATGTTTTTTATTTTTTTAAAAAAAAAATTAAAGTTTAGACCCTCAATCCCCTGCCTCCTCTGTTTTTTTTAAGGCCCTGGATTGCATTGGGGGCAATTGGGGGTTCCCTCCCCTCCAAAACCCAAAAAGTGGGGGTTTAATTTTTTTGGTCTTTTGTCCACCGAATTGCAATGCATATATCTTTAAATAAAAATTGTGTAAATATTGCAAGACTAAAAAAGTCAGTTACAAAAACCTACCCCCCAAGGTATTTACTCACCTGTTTCATTCATGATGAGCAAAACTAACTGGAACAAGCTAGCAAAGCTAGCCCTGTTATATTATTTTACTGTTTAATTTTAAACCCGTATACAAAAACACCAAAATTTTTTGAAAACGTTGCTTTTTCACTTGAGCTTGTTTGGGGGTAGAACTTTTTTTCCCTGAAAAAGAAGCCAATTTTTTATTTGTTTTTTACTGGGGGGCTATGTCATGACTTTATTTAACTTTAAATGGGTTTACTGTTTTTTTAAAATCGAATCAATAACTATGTTTAATTATCACTCGTTTTAAATAATCAGTAAAAAAAAAACCATTAGGAATTTAGGGCCCCAGGGCAGAAGTTTTTAAAAATTTTCCCAATCCCAAAATTGAACTTTTTAAATTTAAAAATATATATATATTTATTAAAAATTTCTTTTAACCCCATCAGTATAATTCTAAACGTCGCATAATCCTTAAACCTGAAAAACCCCTCAATTTCCCTTTTTTTGTGCACTCACTGCCCAAATAAAATTTGGCCCCACCCTGCAAACAGTGTTTGAAGAGGCCCCAAACCGGGCCTCTTAAAACTTAGAAGCTGAAAAAATTTGGGTTTGGGCACCAAAAAACCCTCACAAACTTTTACAGAGCAAAAATTGAGAGAACCCTGTCACTGTATCCACCGCTTGGTAGGGCAACTGCAGCCCGAAAACTGAAGTTCTCCCGAGGGTGGGGGGTCTGCCAAACGTTTTACCGAGGCAAACAACCGCCCCCCAAAGGGGAAACCCCTACCGCCCCCCATGCCCAAAAAAAAACCCCAAAAAATCATAAAGGGCCACAACCCCCCTGAGCCACGGGCCCTGTTCACCCCTTTTCCTCCAAAAAGGCGGGGTTTGCATCAAAGGGGGGGACCGAGTAATAAAAAAACGGGTTCTATCTAAACCCACCCAGACTTTTTAAAATATCATCACAGCCCCTTGGGGAGGCTGCTGCTGCCTTTTAAAATCAGGGGCATTTTTAAAAAGGAAAAACACTAGCCCCTTTTAAAAAAAGTTTAAAATTTTGAAACTCCATCCCCTATGCATATATTTGTATTCTATTCTATAATTTCTACTTTTCCCTTTCCATGTCGCTTTGTCATTGTTTGTCTTTGGTTTGGTCCATATACAGGGGGGGAAAAAAATTATTTGGGTCAGCCCCCCAATTGTGCAAGTTCCCCAGTTAAAAAGATGAGAGAGGCCGGGAATTTTCATCAAGGTAAACTTCCTATACAGACAAAATGGGGAAAAAAATCCAAAAAACCATTGTAGGTTTTTTAAAAAGGGAATTTATTTGCGATTATAGGGAAAAAAAGTTTTTGGTCAATAAAAAATTTTTTCCCAATATTTTGGGTTTCTCCCCTTTTTTTGGCAATGAACGGGTAAAACGTTTTTTGAAAAGTTTCCCAAAAGGGTTTTTCACACATTTTGCTGGTTTTTTTGGCCCATTCCTCCATGCATATCTCCTGACCCCAGGGGATTTTTTTGGGGCTGCCCCGCTGGGCCCAGCGGGATTTTAAACCCCCCTAAAAAGATTTTCTATGGGTTTGAGCTCTGGAGACGGGCCCTAGGCCACCCAGCCCTTTTGAATGCTTCTTACGAACCACCCCTTTCGTTCCCGGGCGGTTTGTTTTGGGGTCTTTGCATCAAAAAACCCAGTCATTTTTCACTTAAATGCCCTTGCTGATGGAAGGGGTTTTTTCCTCAAAATCTCACATCGGGCCCCATTCATTTTTTTCCCTTTCCCGGATCATCCCCTTTTCCCTTTGCAGAAAAACCCCCCAAAAGCTGATGTTTCCACCCCCATGCTTCACATAGGTATGGTGTTTTTTGGATCAACTCGCATTTTTTGTCCTCCAAACACGGCGAGTTGAGTTTTTACCCAAAAAGTATATTTTGGTTTTCATCTGACCATATTGACATTCTCCCCAATCCTCTTTCTGGATCAATCCAAATGCAATCTAGCAAACTTCAGACGGGGCTTGCGACATGTACTGGCTTAAGCAGGGGGTTGGTGGGTGGGGGGGAGGGGGGGGGTAGGGTGCATTGGGAAGAAACAACACGTCTCGGCCACTGACGGATTTGATCCCTGGCGGCGTAGTGTGTTACTGATGGTAGGGCTGATTGTTACTGTGGTCCAAGCTCTCTGCAGGGTCCATTCATCTAGGTCCCCCCGTGTGAGCTCTGGAATTGTTTGCTCACGCGTTATTGTGATCTATTTTGACCCGCACGGGGGTGAGTCTGCGTGAGTCCCCAGACTCGAGGTATGATGTATTCAGTGGTCTTGTAATTTCTTCCGATGTTCCTAATAATTGGCTTCCCACAGCTGTTGATTTCTTCAAACCAAGGCTGCTTAACATATTGCAGATTCAGTCTTCCCCGCCATAGTTGCAGGTCTAATATTCTGTGTCTGGTGTCCTTTTACAGCTTCTTTTGGTCTTGGCCATAGTGGCAGTTTGGAGTGTGACTGTTTGAGGTTTGTTGGACAGGTGATCTCCCTCCCACCATTAGCTTTTGCCTCCCTTATTTTATACTGATAACAAGTTCAAACAGTGTGCCATTAATACAGTTAACGAGTGAGAGGACAGCGAGAGCCTCTTAAAGAGATAGTTTACAGGTCTGTGATAGCCAGAAATCTTGCTTGTTTTGTAGGTGACCAAATACTATTTTTCCACCATAATTTTCAACACCAAAATAATATTCTACATAACAAATACTCTTTAACAATTGTGATTTTCTGGAGAAATAAAAATTCTCCAAATTTGTTTCTGTCATAGTTGGACGTGTACCTACTGATGAAAAATTACTAGGCCTCTCTCATCTTTTTTGATGTGATAACTTGCCACAATTTGTGGCTGAACTAAATACCTTTGTATTCTCCACTGTATATATATATATAATATATTATATATATATATTCTTGAATTCCATTACTTACTAGATTTTTGTGTATTAGCGTATTACTTGTTCGATATTACTGACACTGTCGGAAGCTAGAATGCACAAGCATTTCGCCCTTACACCAGCAATAAACCATATCTGCTAAACACGTGTATGTGACAATTAACATTTTCTTTAGATTATTGATGAATCAGCAATACACAAAGCTTAAATATTTATTTCACTAACTAAATAATAAACACTGTCACTTAATCGTCAATCTTCTCTGAGTTGAACCACTTTCTGTCAAAAGAGGTTTTGTGAATGTTCCTATTCGCCCACTATCTGTGTGCAGACTCGGCTGTCTTCGAATGCAGTGTTCGTTAGGATAGATAACAGTTGAAGTCGAGAAGTGTTACATACACCCTTAGCCAAATACAGTTTAACCTCAGTTTCCACACATTCCTGACATTTAATCGTAGTAAATATTCCCTGTCATAGGTCAGCTTACGATCAGCCACTTTATTTTAAGAAATGTAAAATGTCAGAATAATATTGCAAGAGAGAATGATTTATTTAAGCTTTTATTGCTTTCATCACATTCCGCAGTTGGGTCAGCAGTCTTACATGACACCTCCCTTAGTAGTTGGTAGCATTGCGTTTAAATTGTTTAACTTTAACTTGGGGTCAATCGTATATCGGGTAGCCTTCCACAGAGCCTTCCCACAATGATTTTGGGATGGATTTTGGCCCACTCCTCCTGACAGCGCTGTGGTAACTGAGTCAGGTTTGTAGGCCTCTGTGCTCGCACATGCTTTTTCAGTTTCTGCCCACAAGGTGTTTCTATAGGATTGAGGTCAGGCCTGTTGTGAATGGCCACTCTACGACCTTGACTTTGTTGTCCTTAAGCCCATTTTGGCCACAACTTTGGAAGTATGCTTAATTTGGGGGTCATTGTTCCCTTTGGAAGGACCCATTTGCGAGCAAGCTTACAACTTCCTGAATGAATGTCTTTGGATATGTTGCTTCAATGTATCCACATAATTTTTCCCTTCCTCCATGATGCCATCTATTTTGTGAAGTGCACCAGCCCCTCACTAGCAGCCAAAGCATCCCCAGAGCATGAATGCTGCCACCACCGTCCTTCACGGTTTGGGATGGTGTTCTTCGGCTGCTGCAACAACCATATAGATTTTCCTCCAAAACAATCAAGGATGGTCATTATTGCCCAAACAGTTTCTAAATTTTTGGTTTCCATCCAGACCAGAGGACATTTCTTTCCAAAAAGTAAGATCTTCTGTCCCAATGTGCAGTAGCAAAACGTACTAGTCTTGGCCTTTTATATGGCGGTTTGGTTTGGAGCAGTGGCTTCTTCCTTGCTGAGTTTTCCTTTCAGGTGTATGTCACGATTATATGGACTCGTTTTAGTTACTGTGGATATAGATACTTTTGTTTTTACCTGGTTTCCTCCCGAATCTTCACAAAGAGTTTCCTTTGCTGTTGTTCTGGGATTGATTGCACTTTTTTCGCACCAAAGTTACGTTTTCATCACTAGGAGACACGAACATGCGCTCCTTCCCTGAGCGATATTATTGCCCCGCGCGTGCGTCCATAGTGTTTCTTTATACTTGACGTACTATTGTGTTTGTAGCAGATGTAACATCGTGGTACCTATCAGGCGTTTAGGAATTGCTCGTAATGATGAACCAGACTTGGTGAGAGGTCTACAATTGTTTTTCTGAGGTCGTTGGCTTGATGTTCTTTTGAGTTTCTCCCATGATGTCAAGCCAAAGAGGTACTGAGTTTGAAGTATAGGCCTTGAAATACTATCCACAGGTACACATACATTGACCTCAAATTGTGTCAATTAGCCTCTCAGAGCTTCTAAAGCCATGAACATCATTTCTGGAATTTTACAAGCTGTTTTAAAGGTCACAGTCAACTTAGTGTATGTAAACTTTCTGACCCACTGGTAGTGTGATACATTGTATATGATAAGTTGAAATAATCTGTCCTGTAAACAATTGTTGGAAAAAAAATTACTTGTGTCAATGCACAAAATATAGATGTCCTAACCGACTTGCCAAAACTCTTAGTTTGTTTTACATATATTGTGTGACTGGCTCAGGTTGTGTATGTAAACTTCCGGAACTTTCCAACTGTACTTCAGATGCTACCAAACGTGTTGTCGTAGCACGGGATTTGTCCTTTCCTCAACAATGTTGTTTTTAGTTGAAAGTTCTAAGCCTACCTTTACATCTACAAGCTGCAGACTGATATGATCAGGGTCCTAGTGCGTTTATTTCTGCTTTTTCACCTTGTGTAGAGGCTGAGAATTTCCAGAGTTTTCCACCATTTCAAACGTATGGGACTACCCATCTCCATGTTTTCTGGTCTGTGAGTGTCCAACCATGTGTAATGTTCAGCTCCCGCTGCCCACTCGGCTTGGTCTAGTAGAGGTTTCAATGTAAGCTCGCGCATGCATGTCCGGCTGGTCTTTCTCATTCAAAGCTCTAAACCATTTCTAAAGGTTTGCAGTCGCCACTCTCAACGTGTTTCTGGTCTTAACCGTTTTAAAGCCGTTTAGAGGCCATAACCAGCTCCAACGCTTCCTGGTCTTAGAGTGCAAAGTTCCATCCATTTCTAAAGCGATCAGTCAGCCGCACTCTCATTGTTTCTGGTCTAAAGTTGCCTTTGTTTTCAAGGCTTTTTATGCTTCTGGTGAAAAGGACGTTCCCAAACGTGATGACACGTATCTCTGATGTCACTCTGGGGGCAATGGCTAGTCACTCGTGCCATAGTTTATATGAAAAAACTATTATCTCATGTAGATGACCTAAAATCCACATTCCTCTCTTCACCAAAACACTCTCATACTTAATCATATATTTTACTACAACATATTGTATGTAAACTTGATATATAGAGTATGTTAACACTTTCCGATCTACAGCTACAGTTATTTTCTTGATACCATCCGTAATGACATCACAAAATAATAACACGATATGACCAGATATCATCTTTAGATATCCACCAAGCATTCCAAACATTTTGTATTGACCGTTAGAGTTTTTGCCGGCAGGCCAGAGTGCTTTTCTGTACAAAAGAGATTCGTTTGCGTGTGTACTGAAAAGGCAGAGAGGGTAGTTCCCTCCTGGCTTAAATGTTGATGACCCAGTGTTAAGTCGCACAAAGACTGGCATACGGCCCCCCTTCCCCTCATTCTGTTGGGCTAGAGAGGGGAGATCTGGCATTCTCTATTCAAACATTTGCCCTAGCTGATGGTCCTTTGATCCTCGTGTCCATGAGAGTTCCACTCTGGACAGCTACCAGTTAACCACTTTTACCACCCCAAATGTCAGCTAACGTTCTTGATTTGTAGTGTACTAAAATAAATAAAACAAACATCTCACATTAGCTACTCGATTAAGCATTAACTTATGATTGAGCGGGTTATTTATCTGAAACATTGCTTCACACTCCTCTGTTTTTCTTCCTGTGTTTAGTGTTCAAACACATCACCGTTTTACACACCTCATGATGTGGCGCCCAAAATTACACAAAACATGACTTTTGGTAAACATCCCACAGCAGTAAAATACGTGAATTTTTGTTGCTATAGCTACCAATTACAGTGTCTACTTTTAGCTTGCTACATTTGTGCGAGCCTTTATCGACATAGGGAAGACAACACATGTGAATATATTGAGCATGTGCTCGAACTCAGAAAAGTCTCCTTATTTTTAAAGCATCTCAAAAAGCATATCAAGATCCCGATATTGTGCTCTCAGCGAAGAGAAGCATAATCTGGACTACAAAAATAGGCTTCATAATCTTGACTTGTGCTTGAGAAAACAACAGATATGTGATGTATACAGGTCAGTATTTGTCAACATGAAGAGCGAGAATGGGGATGTTCACATATCATCATATGATATTAAATCAGAGTCCATATCAGCGAGCCATAGTAAATGTCCATGTGTGATACTCGGTAGTGTAATCCCCAAAAATCCATATATGTCTAAGTTGTACACATCTGGATTCAGAATTTAAAAACAACCTCAAGATATGACATAGAAAATGTTCTTATTCTCTAGAATATGTAAAGACATTACACCCTGCATATGGACCCTGGTCAAGAATTCCCCCTCCTGGATGTTACGATAAATTACAACTTGTTTACTCCTCATTGGGCTTGGAGACAAGTGTCTAGGTCTCAACCACACCTTACCTCCTCTGTGCCTCATCCATGTGAGAGATCACTAGGTTGCACGATCCAGCCAATCAGTGGAGTAGCCATGTGCCCTCACCCCTCCCCATGCCCTGAGCAGTGCTAGCTACTCTGGGTTGCTTAATAGGACAAGCCTAAGCCCAGTCCATTGCTCTCCTCAAGGGGATATAAGTCAATCCCCTCTCTTGGATGGTATTTTTCCTACTACGTGTAATTACTTCGTGAGACAGCGTGTTTGGATGTATGGGTTTTGGTGGTGCCGTGGACAGAATCTAAGGTTTGTTTATTGTTTCTATATGCTGTTATTGTTGGCATTGTGTCTTAGTATAGCTGGGTGTTTTGCCCTTTGTTTGTCCATCTATTTTCTATTGTGTTATTTCCTTTTTATTTTGTCAGTAACCCTTTTCCCGTATTTTCTATTTTCTATTTTCCCCCATTTTATACAGTCCCCTTTTTTATTGCCTGTTACTTGTAATAGCCTGCCATGCAAAGTTGCCAAATGCATTTTACAGTCCTTTGCCCCAATTATTGTTAAATGTCTTTTGCTATTGTATTTTTCCCCTTTTTTATATCAATTTCATGGGAATTGGGGGTTA
>JAGTTL010001477.1:0-13735 GCA_036851935.1 Coregonus suidteri | reverse complement strand
GTTTGTTTTGTTTTATTTTCTATTTATTTCTCTAGCCTTATGATCTTATTCGTTATATCAGATGAATTATATAACTGTTAATATATGAAATGCTAATATTTAGTTAACTACTGATTGAATATTATGTTGTTAATCTGAGGTGTTTTGTACCCAATTTATATTCAATACGCCATCCTTGTTATGGTTGGATCATCTGTGTGGTTGCTTGTTCAACAGGTCTGCTATATTACTATGGTATTATTGAATTTAATCATAATATCAATGTTAAGAAAAGTACGTTCAGGTTTCATTACGAAATTACACAGGAAGCCGTAAGCTCATTGTCATTTTGAAAACAAACAAATGTTCTGATATTCTGAAAGATGAATTTAGAAACTATGATACATTAAACATTTTACAAATGGTAAAATAACCACGATATTCGAATCCTATAAATACGAGATAGTGAACAACGTGTTATGAATTGGGATCTTGCATACGACCCAGTTAGCGCCATTTGGTATGATTGAACTGACACGTACCTGGTCCAGGTGAAATGGACTGTTAGGGCTCTGAGTGTTACTGTCACTTCGTCTCTACTATAATAACACCATATATTTAATTTCCCTACACACTTTACAATAATCACTTGGAAGAAGAGTCTTACCTTGTAGCCTGGTATTCACAACCAGAACATGTACAAGTCATTGAGATATTTTCGTTGTGCTGAGAGAGCACCTTCCTGATGGACAAGTGGCTCTGTATACTCTGTTCTAGGTACAGTTGAGTTCTTTGGATGCAATAAATATCTGGTCAAAGTCTAGTGGCCACAACACCATAGTATATCATTAACAGAACAGTTTAGTTTAACCTTTAGGCCAGTAAAAGTCCATGGCATTACTATAAAAATGTAGACTAATTATGATGGATACAGTTTCACACAATATCTCTAACTATTGAACCATAAAGTGGGGCCTCAGTTAGTATGACTCCCTTGATAAAGATGAGTTAAACAGGACTGTATAAATATATATATTTCAAATACTGAGCTATATTGGCGGCCAAGAAAAAAGTGAAATTAAATTATTTTTTATACAATTGCCAAGAGAAATGCCTCAAGAGAAAGAGATTTGTTTAACAACAAAAAAAAAAAAACAAATATTTTTTCTCCAAAAAGTTAGGGTCAAATTCTTACACTCCCTTTCAAATACCTCCCTGTTGAGGGTTACCGGCACTGAGGCTTTTTGTAAATGTTTTATGAGTTGGAGGAACACTTTGGGAGTGAGTGATCTTAGAACATACCTCCATTCAGGATCCATTCCAAATGACCGACTACAGGGAGGTAAAAGGTAACAACTAAACAGTGGTAGGATCTCTCTCTCTGCTCTCTCTCTCTCTCTCTCTCTCTCTCTCTCTCTCTCTCTTCTCTCTCTCGCTCTCTCTCTCTCTCTCTCTCTCTCTCTCTCTCTCTCTCTCTCTTCTCTCTCTCTCTCTCTTCTCTCTCTCTCTCTCTCTCTCTCTCTGCTCTCTCCTCTCTCTCTCTTCCCCTTCCCCCAATACAGCCAGAATAAGAGATTATATATCCTCAAACCTTAGGACTCTATGCCTGTCCATCCACCATGCATGGCTTAAAACTAACACCTAGCTCAACCCAACTTCTATCCCTAACCCTAGCTTAAAACCACTCTCATCCCTAACCCTCAGCTTCAACCCAACCCTCTCCTCTAACCCTACTTCAACCCCAACTCTATCCCCTAACCCTAGCTTCAACCTAACCGATCCCTAACCCTAAACCCAACCCTAGATCAATGGCAATAGCACTGTGGCACAAGAGACGTATGCCAAGTTGTTTGATAAAATTGTGATCTGCATGATTTTTTACAAGCAACCACTCTACTACAAAGTTAATATTAAATGTGAATAAAACAACTTGTTCCTGTCTTTTTCTTTTGTTTTTAGAAACCACTTTTTTAAGACCTTGTTTTTCCCATGACCACATTTGAAATGCTACCCCTGATTTGCTGTTGAAATGTATTTAGTGTTTGTGTGTGTATATTGTTTGCCACGTTTCCAGCAGAAGGGATCCAAGTGTGGGTATTCTGAAGTTCAATTGATCCTGATTGTTTACAGGTTTTGATGCCAGGAACAACTAGTGAAGGTATCGACACACAAAGAAGCTTTCATTGGTTCGTTGGTTGGTTCAACTAGATATGTATTCTGTACATCATTATAGATCCATCTGTGGTTGGTTCAACTAGATATGTATTCTGTACCTCATTATAGATCCATCTGTGGTTGGTTCAACTAGATATGTATTCTGTACCTCATTATAGAACCCATCCTGTGGTGGTTTCAGCTAAGATATGTATTGGCTGTACTCATTAGAAGATCCATATGTGGTTGGTTCAAGATAGATATGTATTCGTGTACCTCATTATAGATTCCATCTGTGGTTGGTTCAGCAGATATGTATGCTCGTACCTCATGATAGTATCCAATCTGTGGTTGGTTCAGCTAGGAATATGTATGCTGTACCCTCATCATATAGATTCCTTCTGTGGTTGGTTCAGCTAGATATGTATTCTGTACGCATTATAGATCCATCTGTGGTTGGTTCAGCTAGATCACTGTATGCTGGAACTAATTATAGATCCCATCTGTGGTTGGTTCAGCTAGATATGTATGCTGAGTACTCATTATAGATCCATCTGTGGTTGGTTCAACTAGATATGTATTCTGTAACCTCATTATAGATCCATCTGTGGTTGGTTCAACTAGATATGTGTTCTGCCTACCTCATTATAGATCCATCTGTGGTTGGTTCAACTAGTAATGTATTCTGTACCTCTATTGATATATCCATTCTGTGGTTTGTTACAGGGCTAGATATGTATTCTGTACCTCATTGGTAGATCCATCTGTTGTTGGGTTCAGCTAGATATGTATTCTGTACCTCATTATAGATTCCATCTGTGGTTGGTTCAGCTAGATATGTATTCTGCTACTATCATTATAGATCCATCTGTGGTTGGTATCAGCTAGATATGTATGCTGTACATCATTTATAGATCCATCTGTGGTTGGTTTCAGCTAGATATGTATGCTGTACCTCATTATAGATCCATCGTGGTTGGTTCAGCTAGATTATGCATTCTGTACCTCATTATAGAATCCATCTGTGGTTGGTTCAGCTAGATATGTATGCTATACCTCATTATATGATCCATCTGTGGTTGGTTCAGCTAGATAGTGTATGGCTGTACCTCATTATAGATCCATCTGTGGTTGGTGTCAACAGAATATGATTGCTTGTACTCATCATTATAGGATCTTCTGTGGTGGTTTCACTAGTAATGTATTCTGTACCTCATTAATATATCAATCTGTGGTTGGGTTTCAGCTAGGATATGTATTCCGTACCTTCAGTATAGATCCATCTGGTTTCGTGGGTTCAATCTAGATATGTATTTCTGTACACCTCATTATAGATCCATCTGTGGGTTGGTTCAGCTTAGATATGGTAGTCTGACCTCATTATATATCCATCTGTGGTTGGCTCAGCTCGATATGTATTATGTACTCTATATAGACCCATTCATGTGGTTGGTTCAGCTAGAATGTTCCATACACATTATAGATCATCTGTGTGGGCTTCAGCTAGAAAATGTACTATGTATCTATATCTAGACCCATTCTGTGGTTGGTTCAGTCTAGATATGATTCTGTACCTCATTATATTTTATTTATTTCACCTTTATTTACATTTAACCGAGCTAAAACCAGTTGAGAACAAGTTCGGATTTACAACTGCGACATGGCAAGATAAAGCAAGCAGTGCGATAAATTAAAAACAAACAACAACAGAGGTACATATGGGGTTAAACAAAACAAAGTTCAAAAAATACAAACAGAACTACATATATATACAGTAGTGTGCAAATGTAGCAAGTTATGGAGGTAAGCAATCACTAGGATATAGTGCCAAAATTAATTACAATTTATATTAACACTGGAATGATACATGGTGCAAGAGATGAATATCGCAATTAGAGAATTACTGGGGTACAAAATGAGCAAAATAAATAAACAATATTAGGGATTGAGGTAGGTTGCGCGGGGCTACTTTCAGTATGGGCTGTGTACAGGTGCAGTGGATCGGATAGTGGATCTGACAACTGATGCTTAAAGTTAGTGAGGGCAGATAAGTGTCTCCAACTTCAGAAGATTGTTTGCAATTGTTTCTTCAGTCATTGGCAGCAGAGACACTGGACAGGAATTGCGGCCAAAAGGAGTGGTGTTGGCTTTGGGGAATGACCAGTTGAGATATACCTGCTGGAGCGCAGACTACGGGTGGGTGTTTGCTATGAGTGACCAATGAGCTAAGATAAGGTGGGAATTTGCCTAGCAGTGATTTATAGATGCCATGGAGGCCAAGTGTGGTATAATCCATACTGTGGTGGTTTCAAACTAGGATTGTCACACACACGGTTGTGATACCACAAACTGTCTCACAACAGTTCCTCTGGCATTACATTCCCACCCTGTGGTTAACAATCAGTATTGCAGCTGTGTCAATCAGGCCAGTTTGGACGTGGGATGAATGAAATAATCTTTCAAGGGTTTTTATTTATCTAAACATTCTTTTTGTTTTTTTGCGCAAAAAATTGTCTTTGTACAGGAACGGGCAAACATACAAGACAAACGTAATAACTAGCATTGTTAAAATCTGAATAAACACAGCACTAACAACCAGGCTATACAGTAGGAAGAACGGCAGAGACAAAACACCATTTTTCATTTTCAGGATCATAGTAGGACAATAACAGTAGGTTGTATTTGGCGGTATCCACAAAGATTTAGAAACAGTAATCGCTCATTCGTTCATTAACACAATTATTATAGTTGTTCCTAAACATATCCCATTTTCCTTTCATCAAGAAAACTGTTGTTGCTTTATGAATTAACTTTGTATGAAGTAGTTGACTAGCCTTGTATGGCCAGTCTGTTTCTGGCTTTCTTGACAACTCTTTATGGAATTGTCATGTTTGACTTGATAATGACAAGCTAGGAGGTTGCACTACTCTATAGTAAAGCATAAATAAACATTTACAAGGGTTTTTAAATGTTGGCGTTTTCTCCTAAAAGCTGGATATCACAGGCTTTATCTCTTTGGGCACAGAGGAGAAAATATATAATATATATTTTAAAAAGCACTCTAACAATGAACTGAGCTCAAACAAAGCAACTCAACCCCACTATGCTACTTAAGGTTGCTCTTTACAATGGAACTGGACCTCAACAAAGCAACTCAACCCCACTATGTAAATAAAGGTGCTTTAACAATGAACCTGGACTCAACAAAAGCAACTCAAACCCCACTATGTACTAAAGGTGCTTGAACAATGAACTGAGCTCAACAAAAGCAACTCAACCCCACTATGTACTAAAGGTGCTCTAACAATGAACTGAGCTAAACAAAGCCAACTCAACCCCACTATTGTACTAAAGTTGCTTAACAATGAACTGAGCTCAACAAAGCAACTCAACCCCACTATGTTACTAAAGGTGTGTAGACATGTAATAAAACATTCAACAGCAAACACTATGTAATACTTTTCCACTGGACACCTTGGATTGTCTGTTCTGCTCTGTAGTTTACTCACACATGGGTATGTATAATGTAGACGTGGGTTTCAAATATGATGTGTTTTCTTTTACAAATGCCTTAGCGCGGCTTTTTTGAGCTTGCCTGCCACAATGAAACCAATGAATAATCCTAAAAATTTTGATTCAGATCATGTTTAAACCAACTCTTTGTTTCCTGATTCAGATCTGTTTAAACCAAGTTCTTAGTTTCCTGATTTCAGATCTGATTTAAACCAACTCTTAGGTTCCTGATTCAGAATCTGGTTTAAACCAACTATAGTTTTCCTGATTCAGGATCTGTTTAAACCAAGTCTAGTTTCCTGATTCAGATCTGTTTAAACCAACTTTTAGGTTTCTGATTCAGATCTGTTTAAAACATTTACATTACGTCAGTTAGCAGACGCTCTGATCCAGAGAGACTTACAAATGGTGCATTCACCTTATGATAGCCAGTGGGATAACCACTTTACAAATTTTTATTTTTATTGTTTATTTTTGTCAGGGGTATGGGGGTGGGGGAGGGGGGGGTGGGGGGGTAGATTAGGATTTACCTTTAGTTACTACTACAGGTATTCCTTAAAGAGTTGGGGTTTAAAGTGTCTCAGGAAGGTGGTCAGATGACTGCCGCTGTCATGGCGTCGTGGGGGAAGCTGTTCCACCATTGGGGTGCCAGCGAGAGCAGCGAATAGCTTTGACTGGGCTGATGCGAGAGGACTGTTGCTCTTTGGAAACCTGCCATTATCTATTCATATATGCTATTTATACAGTACCAGTCAAAAGTTTTTGAACACACCTTACTAATTCAATTCTATTTATTTTACTTTAACTTTTTTACATTGTTAGTAATCAATAGTGAAGACATCAAAACTATGAAATATACACATATGGAATCATGTTATAACAAAAAAGGTGTCTAAACCAAATCAAAAATTATATTTATATTTTGACAGATTCTCAAAAGTTAGCCACCCCCTCGTGCTTGATGACAAGCATTGCACACTATTGGCATTCTCTTTCAACCAGCTTAATGACTGGTAGTCACCTGGAATGCATTACAATAAAACAGGTGTGCCTTCTTAAAAGTTAATTTGTTGGAATTGTATTTCCTTTCTTATATGCGTTTGAGGTCCAATCAGTGTGTTGTGACAAGGTAAGGGGGGGTCATACCCAGAAGATAGCCCTATTTGGTAAAAAAGACCAAGTCCATATTATGGCCAAGAAAAAGTCAAAATAAGCAAAGAAAACAACAGTCCATCATTACTTTAAGACATGAAGGTCAGTCAATACGGAACATGTTCATGAAACTTTGAAAGTTTCTTCAAGTGCAGTCGCAAAAAACCATTCAGGCGCTATGATGAAACTGGCTCTCATGAGGACCGCCACAGGAATTTGGAAGACCCAGAGTTACCTCTGCTGCAGGGGATACGTTCATTAGAGTTACCAGCCTCAGAAATTGCAGCCCCAATAAATAATTAATTAATAATATGCCAGTTAGAAGACGCTTTTATCCAAAACCGACTTACAGTAATGTGTGCATAAATTTTTTACGTATGGGTTGGTCCCGGGGATCGAACCCACTACCCTGGCGTTACAAGCGCCATGCTCTACCAATGAGCTACAGTTCACATAGTTCAAAGTAACAGGACACATAGATAACAGAACAACACATTTTATTTGCCACATGCGCCGAATACAACAGGTGTAGACCTTATACGAGTGAATGCTTACTTACAAGCCCTGAACCACCAATGCATTTTTTCTTTTAAAAATAGTAAAATTTAAATAAACAAAAAAACATGTTAAAGTAAAAAAAAAAAAAAGCAAATTAATTAAAGAGCAAGCAGTAAATAAAAATAACAGAAGGGAGGCTATCTATACAAGGACCCGGCTAGTTGAAGTAGTTGAAGTAATCTGTAACATGTGGGTAGAGTTTAAGTGGAATATAGCAAAATAAATAAACCGAGAGTAGCAGCAGTGTAAGATGAGGGGATGGGTTAGCTGCCATCAAGGGCAAAGGGTGGCTATTGAAGAAATCTCAAATCATAAAATAGATTTTGATTTGTTCACACTTTTTTTGGTACTTACATGTGATTCCCATATGTGCTATTTCATATATTTTAACTGTCTTCACTATATATCTTACAATGGAAAAAATAGTAAAAATAAAGAAAAACCCTGGAATGAGTAGGTGTGTTCCAAACTTTTGACCGGTGAAGTGTATACTATTACTATATAGATAGTATATACTATACGTGTTATATATACTATACTATTAGAGAGATGAGTTTCTTACTATACTGTATATATACTTTATATATAGAGTAGGAGTCTACTATACTGTATCTTATAACCATCCTATAGAGAGAGTCTACTATACTGTATATATACTTATACTATAGAGAGAGAGCTCTACTTTACTGTAATATTATACTATACTATAGAGCCGGGAGTCTACTATACTGTGTATATATGCTCTACTATATTAGGATAGTTTAACTATACTGTATATATACTATAGAGGAGAGAGAGTATTACTATACTGTATATATACTATACTATAGAGAAGAGTCTACTAGACTGTCTATCTACTATACAATAGAGAGTCTACTATAGTTATATATACTATACTATAGAGAGAGAGTCTACTTATACTGGATCTATACTATACATAGAGAGAGAGTCTACATACTGTATATATGACTATACCATAGAGAGAGAGTCTACTATACGGATATATACTATTTACTATAGAGAGAGAGTCTACGAACGTAGTATATTATCTATAATAGAGAGAGAGAGTCTACTACTATACGGTATATATACTATACCTATTAGAGAGGAGAGTCTACTATACTGTTATATATACTTATACTATAGATGAGAGGAGTCTACTATACCTGTATATATACACTATGGAGAGAGAGAGTATACTATACTGGTATATATACTATACTATAGAGAGAGTTCTAATATATTGTATACTATACTATACTATAGAGAGAGAGAGCTCTACTATACTGTAATATATACTATAGTATAGAGAGAGTCTACTATACGGTGTATATACCATAATGTAGAGAGAGTATACTGTATATATACGGTACTATAGAGAGAAGAGTTACTATATTGTATATATACTTATACTATATAAGATAGTAGACTTATACTGTAGTATACTATACTAAGAGAGAGAGCTATATACTATACTGTACTATAATACTATACTATAGAGAGAGAGTATACTATACTGTTATATATACTATACATAGAAGAGAATCTACTTATATTGTATATATACTATACTATAGAGAGAGAGTCTACTATACATGTCTATATAGACTATACTATAGAGAGAGTCACTATACTGTGTATATACTCATACGATAGAGAGAGTATACTATACTGTATATATTACTATACTATAGAGATAGTCTACTATACTGTACTTATATATATAGTATATAAATACTATACTATAGAGATAGTATAACTATACTGTATATATATACTACTATAGAGAGAGTATATATACGGTATATGTCTACTATACTATAGAGAGAGAGTATATACTGTACTGTATATATTACTATACTATATAGAGAGAGTCTACTATCTCTATATGTACTATACTATAGAGAGAGTCACTACTACTGTCATATATACAATTACTATATAGAGAGAGGTATACTATACTGTATATATACTATACTATGAGAAGAGAGCTCTACATATATGTTATATATACTATACTATAGAGAGAGAGCTACGATTACTGTATATATACTATATATAGAGAGAGTCTACTATTACTGTGTATATACTATACTATAGCGAGAGTATACTATACTCTTATATGTTACTTATTCTATAGAGAGATAGTCTTAGCTGAGACTGTATAAAATACTATACTATACTGTTATATATAACTATATATATCAGAAGAGTCTACTATACTGTGTACATACTATACTATAGAGAGGAAGTATACTATACTGTATATATTACATACTATATAGAGAGAAGGCTCTACTATAATGTATAGATATACTTATACTATATAGATAGTATACTATACTGTAATATATATTATATATTATATATATATACTATACTATATAGATAGTATTTGTCTATACTGTATCTATCTATAATATAGAGAGGAGTATACTATACTGTATATATACTCATACTATAAGAGAGTAGTTCTAACTATACTGTATATATACTATACTATATAGAGCGAGTCTACTAATACTCTATAGTACTATATATAGAGTAGAAGTACTACTGTATATATACTATAATATATAGATAGAGTATACTCTTACTTGTGCTTATATACAATGAAGATAGAGAGAGTCTACTATATTGTATATATACTATACTATAGAGATAGAGTATACTATACTGTGTATATTCTACTATACTATTAGAGAGAGGTATACTAACTGTATATATACTATATATATAGAGAGAGTGTATACTATACTGTATATATATATACTATATAGATAGTTTCTACTATACTATATATACTATTATACTATAGAGAGAGTATACTATACTGTATATATACTATACTATAGAGAGAGTCTACTATACTGTATATATACTGCTACAATAGAAAAAGGGCCTACTTTACTTATATATATACTATATATAGAGAGAGAGAGTCTAGTATATTGTATATATACTATACTATAGTGAGAGAGCTACTATACTGTATAATATACTATTACTGTATAGAGAGAGTCTACTATACTGTATATATACTATATACTATAGAGCCCAGTGATAGTCTACTATACTGTATATTATACTATACTATATAGAGATAGTCTACTATACTGTATATATACTATACTATAGAGAGAGTCTACTATACTGTTATATATACTATACTATAGGAGAGAGAGTCTACTATACTGTATATATATACTATACTATAGAGATAGAGAGTACTATACTGATATATACTATACTATAGAGAGAGAGTCTACTATACTGTATATATACACTATAGAGAGAGAGAGTATACTATACTGTATATATACTATTACTATAGAGAAGAGTCTACTAGATTGTAGATATACTATACTATAGAGAGAGAGTCTACTATAAGGTATATATACTATACTATACGAGAAGAGTCTACTATTACTGTGTATATACTATACGTATAGAGAGAGTGTATACTATACTGTATATTTATTACTATACTACAGGAGAGAGAGTCTACTATTACTGTATATATACTATACTAGATAGATAGTATACTATACTATAGATATATATATGTAGACTATAGAGGAGAGTCTACTAGATGGTATATATACTATACTATAGAGAGAGTCTACTATACTGTCTATCTACATCTACAATAGAAAAATATATGACTATACTGTATATATACTATACTATAAGAGAGAGAGAGTTAGTATATTGTCTTATATACGTATACTATAGATGAGAGAGGTCTACTATAACTGTTATATATACATACTATAGAGAGAAGAGAGAGTATACTATACTGTAATCATACGATACCTGATAGAGAGAGTTTACTATACTGTATATATACTATTACTATAGAGAGTTATAGTCGTACTATACTGTATAATATACTCATACTATATTAGAGATAGTCTACTATACGGTATATATACTATTATCTAGAGAGAGCATGTTCTAATATATTGTATATATAAATATACTATCAGAGAAGAGTCTACTATACTGTATATATACTATACTTATGAGAGAGAGAGTCTACTCATACTATATATATACTATTTACATATAGATGAGCGAAGTCTAACTATACTGTGTATTATTACTATACTATAGAGATAGAGTCTACTATACTTGTAGATATACTAGACTATAGAGAGAGTCTACTATACTGTATATATACTATTACTATAGAGAGAGTCTTACTTATACTGTATATATACTATACTATAGAGAGAGTCTATATAACTGTATATATATACTATACATATAGCGATAGTCTACTATACTGTAAGATACGTACTATACTATAGAGAGGAGAGTCTACTATACCTATCATTATATATACTATAGAGAGAGAGTCTACTATATTGTAGATCTACTATACTATAAGAGAGAGTGTCTACTATACCGCTATATTACTATACTAGATGAGAGTCTCCTTATACTGTACTATATACTATACTATAGAGGAGATTCTACTATACTGTTATATATTACTATACTATAGAGAGAGAGTATACTATACATGTATATATACTATACTATATAGAGAGAGAGTAACTATACTGTATCATATACTATCTAATATAGAGAGAGTATACTATACTGGTTATATACTTATACTATAGAGAGGAGGGTCTACTAATACTGTATATAACTATAATATAGCGAGAAAGTCTACTATACGGTATACTATACTATACTATAGAGAGAGAGTATACTATACCTGTATATATACTAATACTATATAGAGAGTCTACTATACTCTATATATACTACAAATAGCGATGAGTAGTTTATATTATAACTGTATATTATACTATACTATGTAAGAGATAGTCTACTATACTGTATGATTTATACTATACATAGAGAGAGTCTACTAGACTGTATATATACTATACCAGTAGCGAGAGAGTATACTAAAAATGTATATATACCTATACTATAGAGAGAGATACTATACTGTAGGATATAACCCCACATAAATGTGCACCACTAGCCAACCTTCATTCATCTACAAACAACCATCCCATACATGACAAAGTATGGGTTTTGAGAAAATCCTGTGTTGTCTTGGTTGTGTGATTGAGGCTCCTTGTCTGTGGAAGGTGAACCTTCACCCCAGTCTGAGGTCCAGAGCGCTCTTGGAGCAGGTTTTCTATCAAAGGATCTCTCTGTACTTTGCCTGTTCATCTTTCCCTCGATCATGACTAGTCTCCCCAGTCCCTGACTACTAAAAATACATCCCACAGCATGCTGCCACCACCATGGTTTCACCGTAGGGATTGGTTGCCAGGTTTCCTCCAGACGTGACGCTTGGCATTTTCAGGCCAAAGGGAGATCAATCTCGGTATCATCAAGAACAGAGAATCTTGTTTTCTCATGGTCTGAGAGTCTTTAGTGCCTTTTGGGCAAAACTCCAAGCGGGCTTGGTCCATGGGCATTTTACGAGGAGTTGGTATTACGTTCTGGCCACTCTACAATAAAGACCTGATGGTTGGAGTGCTGCAGAGATGTACTCCTGGACGGTTCTCCAATATCCACAGAGGAACTCTGGAGCTCTGTCCAGAGTGGACCATCGCGGTTCTTGGTCACCTCCCTGACCAAACGGGGGGAGGCCCTTCTCCCACGATGGCTCAGGGTTGGCCGGTGGCGGCCCAAGCATTCTAGGAAGAATCTTGGTGGGTCCAAACTTATTCCCATTTTAGAATGATGGATGGCAACTGTGTATTTGGGACCTTCAATGCTGCAGACATTTGTTGGTTACCTTCCCCTCGGCACAATCCTGTCTCAGAGCTCTACGGACCAATCTCCTTCGACCTCATGGCTGGTTTTTATTTCTGACATTTATGACCTTATATAGACAGTGTGTGCCTGTCCAAAATCATGTCCAATCAATTGAATTTACAACAGGTGGAATCCAATCAAAGTTGTAGAAAACATCTCAGTAGGATCAACACGGAAAACAGGATGCACATGAGCTCAAATTTCGAATCTCATAGCCAAAGGGTCTGGAAAACTTCTGTAACTAAGGTATTTCTATATACTTGCAAACATGTCTCTAAAAAACCGTTTTTCACTTTTCATGATGGGGTATGTGTGGTAAAATTGATTTGGGAAAAAATAACTAATTTAATCTATTTTAGAATAAAGGCTGTACACTTAACAAAAATGTGGAAAGAGTCAAGGGGGTCTGACTACTTTTTGAATGCACTGTAGATATGGTGTGGACTGTATATTACAACACACAATCTAAATCTTGATAACCTCACTGTCTGTCTTTTGACTCGATACTGCCTTTTTTTAAAAATGTCTGGTCAGTCTAACTGTCATATATTTGGGACTATACATTTTTCTCTCTACAAAGGCAATA